>CAUYQU010003729.1:0-25348 GCA_963574635.1 Cheracebus regulus
CATTTCATTAAGTAGGTCTTCGACCTCTGATATCCTTTCTTCTGCATGATCAATTCAACTGTTAAAACCTGTGCATACTTCACGAAGTTCTCTTGCTGTGTTCTTCAGTTCCATTAATTCACTTATATTTGTTTCTAAATTGTCTATTCTCATTAGCATTTTATCAAATCTTTTTTCAAGATTCTTAGTTTCTTTACATTGGGCTAGAACATGTTCTTTTAGCTCACAAAAGTTCCTTATTATCCACCTTCTGAAGCCTAATTCTGTTAATCGAATGCACTCGTTCTCCATATGGGCTTGTTCCCTTGATGAGGAGGAACTGTGATCCCCTGTAGAAGGAGAGACATTCTGATTCTGGGTATTCTCAGCCTTTTTACACTGGTTTCTTCCCATCATTGTGAGTTTATCCACCTGTCGTCTTTGTGATTGCCAACTTTCAAATTAGGTCTCTGAGTGGACGTCCAACTTGTTGATTCCCAGTGCCAAAATCTGAGTGACCCACTGCACTGGCTAAAATAGTGGCATTAAGATTCATGGTGCTTTTCTGCTCAGGAGTCTCTGGTCTGGCCTCCCTCTTAAATTCCTTTTTCAATCAGGTAAATGGGCGACTCTGCCTTTCCAGAGCTCCAAACGTCGATCAAAAGGTGACCCAGTCCCGTTTACTCTGCACCAAGAACCGCCGCGCCAAAGCACTGGCAAACCGCCACGCCCACCACAAGAGTAGCGCTGGTGACCCATGGGGCTCCTCCACTGGGAATCTCCTAGTCCGTGGGCAACAAAAATTCGTCTGAAAATGTGGCATCTTCTCTTTCTGTGCACTTTCTTTGGGAGCTACAATCCTGAGCTGCTAGTAATCGGCCATCTTGGATCTCTCTCCTCAATCTCTTGACTTTGTGATCCACCTGCCTTGGCCTCCCAAAGTGCTAGGATTACAGGCATGAGCCATCGTGCCTAGCCCACAATACTACTTTTACATTATTGTTAATACAATACTTATGTTAATATTCCCTTGTTTTGTTTTTTTTGTTTGTTTGTTTGAGACAGAGTTTCGCTCTTGTTGCCCAGGCTGGAGTGCAGTGGTGCAATCTTGGCTCACTGCAATCTCCACCTCCCAGGTTCAAGAGATTCTCCTGCCTCAGTCTCCCTGGTAGCTGGGATTACAGATGCCCACCTCCACATCCAGTTCATTTTTTGTATTTTTAGTAGAGACAGGATTTCACTATGTTGGCCAGGCTGGTCTCGAACCCCTGACCTCAGGCGGTCCACCTGAGTTAGTCTCCCAAAGTGCTAGGATTACAGGCGTGCACAGCTTGGTATTACCTTTTAAAAGTAAGGATTTTGAAAAGTTATCAGTGTATGAGCTTTATCTTACGCATGCCTTTCTAGCAAACAAAACATTAAAACCAGTATGAAAAGTGTTTAGATACTAGAGATATTTTCGTTCATCTTCCAAATGCTACAAACAAAGACTCCAATAAAGAAAACCACAAGTTTGCTGAAGTTTAAAACATCTGGGGAATATCTTAAGATACTCATTTTTAAGAGCTCCATATTAAAGAATAGCCTGAAGGGTAGATGATAAATCTGCTCTAAAACTGAAAGTGTGTTTTTAATCCCATTGAATATAAACAGGCTTTTTTTTCCTTAAATGGGGGAACTATAATCCAGATGCAAAGTGCCAAGAGACAAAATACTCCATAAAAGGAAACTTTAAAAATACAGACTAGTGTTCAATTTAAAAATAATCACAAAAATATATTTTTATTGAGCTATTAACAACTATAAGATAAGTGTAAATAATCCTTCTGTAACTAAAAAATGCTGGGTGCCAACCAAAAAATACACAGGTGATTATCTCATTATTGTGTTTCATATCTTCTGAACAGATTATAAATGTACTTTTGTAAAAGATGTCTCCAGCTGTAAACTCTCATAAGATAAACAAAAAACTGAAGATGCATCTTTATTATGCATAAAGTTAATACTAAATTCAAAAGTATGTTTCATAACAACATCATTTGCCAAAATATACAATATAATGATATCAAGTCATGGTACATGAGATCTTTAAACTCATATCCCCACAGAATTTAAAATAAAACTGCCTGTCACACTTATTAATTTGAAGAAATTATTCCTGGTGTTTTATTTTGTTTTTAACAAAAACCCACACTAGACTCAGTAAAATGTGGAATATAAATTCGTTTTCCTTTTTTGTGGAATATAAATTCGTTTTCCTCCATTCCTCTGTAATGGAGGCTGGAGTGCAGTAGCACAATGTGGGCTCACTGCAACCTCCGCCTCCCAGGCTCAAGCCAACCACCCACCTCAGTGTCTGGAGTAGCTAGGACCATAAGCATGCACCACTACAACCAGTTAATCTTAAAATATTTATTTTTGTTAGAGATGAGGTTTTGCCATATTGCTCAGGCTGGTTTTGAACTCCTGGATTCAAGTGATCCACCTGCCTCGGCCTCCCAAAGTGCTGAGATTAAGGTATGAGCCACTGTGCCCAGCCTGGAATGTCAATTATTTATAGTACAAATTGGATTTCAAAAGTAAAGCACTCTGAGAAAACCATCAACCTTCCATTTGAAAGCAAAAACAGGCTGGGCACCATGGCTCATGCTTGTAATCCTAGCACTTTTGGAAGCCAAGGTGGGCGGACTGCCTGTTCTCAGTAGTTCAAGACCAGCCCAGGCAACATGGTGAAACTCATCTCTACTAAAATACAAAAGATTAGCCAGGCATGGTGGTCATTCCTATAACTGCTGAGGAGGCTGAGGTGGAAGAATCGCTTGAACCCAGGAGGCAGAGGTTGCAGGGAGCCAAAATCGTGCCACTGCACTCCAGCCTAGGTGACAGAGTGACACTTTATCTCAAAAAAAGAAAGAAAGAGAGAGAGAAAGAACGAATGAACAAACAAGCAAACAAAAACGGTAAAAATGCAAAGCCCTGAATTCCAAAGTCATTCAGTTAATTAAGGAGAAAAGTGTTGCAGGATACCCTCTCCTAAAGTATCCTGCAGATATCAATAGGATATATTCTACTGATATTTAATTGCAGGTGAATCTCTTTTGTAACACTTCAAACATTTAAGTTACATTATCAAGAAAATAAACTTTTCTAAATTTCAGTATTTTTAATATTTTCTAAACACAAGAACTCTAAAATGCTAATAAAGGATAGGCAACCCAATGCCTAACTGGTTTCTAATTAGACATCTATTATTCTTTTAGAAGAAGATGGGGGTCAGAAAGCTTTTTATGTAAAAGGCCAGGTAGTAAATAGTTTGGGCTCTCTGCGTAATGAGAAAGAAAAAAAAAAAGGACATTATTTAGGTACCTATAAAACAAAAAACTTTTACTGACAAATTTAGGAATATTAATAACAAAAAAAAATTTTGTTAATCAGGATTAGTAATAAGAATGTAATTCTTTTAGGAGAAATAACATTTCATTTAATTGGTGTTTAAAGTTACTGTTATCTATCAAAACTGATTGCAAATATTCATCTGTTAACACTGATCTATAATAATTTCACATATTTCAACTTTGAAAATGTCTTCACATACAGATAGATGCTCCCAAATACTGATATAAATCCACTAGCATATGATTTGAATTAAGCATATTTATCACTTAGAAAGTATTTATAGAATTCTATCAGAGCTTTTTCTTGATATTTCTCCTTTACCATGTAGCTTGCAGATTAATCACTTCTAATGCAACATAAGGTAGAAGCTCCTCGATTGCAATATTAGATGGATTTTGAAATAAAGAAGTTATCTTTGCCCTTACATCAATGTTGCTAAAACTATAGTTTGAGCCCAGAAACATCTGCTACAAATGTGTGTGGAAATAGAAGTATCACTTCTTGTTTTAACTTTTGACAGAATAGGACATTTTATATAAAGCAGTTTGACATTACTTGTGATTCAAACTATATTAGCTGCTGTCAAATAACTTTACCATAGTGTAAGTTTTACGTATAAGCACTGGTATGCCTCAAAATTAAGAAACCATATCAAAGCTGGCACAGTGGCTCACACCTGTAATCCCAGCACTGTGGGAAACCAAGGTGAGTGGATTTGCTTGACGTCAGGAGTTTGAGACCAGCCTGGCCAACATGGTGAAACCCTGTCTCTACTAAAAATATAAAAAGCTTAACTGGGCATAGTGGCATGAGGCTGTAGTCCCAGCTACTTGGGAGGCTGAGGTAGGAAAACTGCTTGAACCAGGGAGTTGGAAGTTGCAGTGAGCCAATATAGCATCACTGCGCTCCAGCCTACCTAACAGAGTGAGACCCTGTCTCAAAAAAAAAAAAAAAAAAAAAGAATTAAAAACAGTATCAGTATCATTAAGAAACAATGTAGTAGCCAGGTACAATGGCTCACGCCTATAATCCCAACACTTTGGGAGGATCAGTTGAGGCCAGAAGTTTGAGACCAACTTGAAGAACATAGCAAGATCCTGTTTTCATTAAAAAGAAAAAGAAAGAAAGAAAAGAAACAATATAAAGTCTTCAGTAAAAGCTAATTTTCAAAGCCATTTCATGTACAGTAACAGTTCAAAGAGCTTCTCCTTGTTTAGAAAAATTTGAATCTTGATCATGAGCTCAAAAAATTACAGTAATCAAACTGATGGGTGGTCAGGCAAGTCAAATATCCAGCTTAAATTTCTGATAAAAACTTATGGAACTATCTCTTCATACAGCAAATGAAGTTCACTGTTGATAATACCAGTTCAATAATAAATGATATTCAAATAATAATGATAGATTCAAATATTGTCCACAAAATAACTAATAAAAAATACAATTAATAGCCATAGGCTTTACAATCTTATATTTTCACAAACTTTGTGGCTTTCTCCAATTAACCTTTTTTTCTGCCCCATATGGAGCAGAAATTTGCTTTTATTTTGAAACAGAGACTCACTGTGTTGCCCAGGCTGGAGTACAGTGGTGTGATCTTAGCTCACTGCATCCTCCATCTCCCGGGTTCAAGCGATTCTCCTGCCTTAGCCTCCTAAGTAGCTGGGATTACAGGCACACACCACCACGCCCTGCTTTTTTTTTTTTTTAAGTAGACACAGGGTTTCACTATGTTGGCCAGGTTAGTCTCAAACTCCTGACCTCAAGTGATCTGCCCGCCTCAGCTTCCCAAAGTGCTGGGATTACAGGTGTGAGCCACTGTCCCTGGCCTCCATATATATTTTTACCACTATCAGTAGCAACACATATTAATGGATTCTATGTCAAATTATGCTGAATTAGTGTTTTCTCAAATTTTTTGAAAATATTCATGTCTGCAGATGTTTCACAGACTCTTCATGAAAGCTAATTTTTCAGTCACTTCAAACTCAATATTGGCTCATTGAATAAACAATTGATCAGTGTCAGTAACATCTGTTGGCTCGTCAGAGCCAAGTAAAACCAGTCTTCTTTAGTTGACTACTGATGTTGCACCCAATGTCCTCAATTCATTTTTTTGTATTTATTTTAGGCATGGGGCCTTGCTACACTGCCCAAGCGGAACTCAAATTCCTGGGATCAAGTGGATCCTCCCACTTCAGCCTCCCAAAAAGCTAGGACTACAGGTGCACACCACCTGCCTGGCTGATGGCCTCAATTCTTTTTTTTTTTTGGTAGAGATGGGGTCTTGCCATCTTGTCCAGTCCAGGCTGAACTTAAACTCCTGGGCTCGAGTGGATCCTCCCACCTTCGCCTTTCAAAGCACTGAGATTACAGGCATCAGCCACCACACCTGGCCTAAAGTCCTCAATCCTTTTTTTTCAATTTTATTTTTGTGAAGATAGGGTCTCACTATGCTGCCCAGACTGGTCTTAAAATCCTGGTCTCAAGTGATCCTCTTGCTTCGGCCTCCCAAAGTGCTGGGATTACAGATGTGAGCCACTGCAACTACCCTAATGTCCTCAATTCTTAAAGCAACTATTGTCACCAAATGGGTAATGATGTTTTTAAAAATGTATTTTTTCTGAAAATATTATTTGGCTGCTACAGTGAAACAGCTTAATTAACTTACCGTTAGTAAATAGTTCCCCTTGCTTTGCTAACAAACGAACCACTCAAAATCTTACATTAAGTGCAGCCCCTTTTTCAGTGTGAGAATGAGTGAAAGAATGAGTAAATGAAAAATTCTGCTGTTATGTTTTAAATTTTTGAATTTTTATGAGAATTGTGTTCCTATGAATTTGGAATACTGTAAGTGCTTAGTCTGGTAATGGCAACATATATTCTATTCCGTTAGTAGGGCATAATAAACCTAATGCTTTACCATCTAATTCGACAAAATAATCCCCAGTCCACTGCGCTTCAAAACCATGAGATTTTCTACTTTTCTTGTTTTGACATGATAGGTATGGCCTCGCAATAAAAAAATAAAATAAAGTGTTATAGCACAGCAATACATATGGCACTCGAAACACCGTTGAATTATAACTGCATTACTGAGATTTGTAGTATGCCAAGCAGCAGTGTGAAGCAATGAAAATGCCAAATCCAATCTCTGTTGCAACAACTCAGTTCTGCCATAATGGTGGGAAGGCAGCCATAGACAATACATAAAGGAGTATGCATCAATGTCTTCTAATAAACTTTAATTATGAACACTAAAATTTGA
The DNA here is from genome assembly GCA_963574635.1 of Cheracebus regulus. Taxonomy (NCBI): domain Eukaryota; kingdom Metazoa; phylum Chordata; class Mammalia; order Primates; family Pitheciidae; genus Cheracebus; species Cheracebus regulus. Next base: position 6,644 of record CAUYQU010003729.1, read on the forward strand.
ATTTTATATAACATCCATGTGTCATAAAATATGCTTTCTTCCCCCAAACATTACAACATATTTTTAAAAAAACCTTTCTTAACTTCCGAGGCCATAAAAAACAAGAGGTAGGACAAATTTAGCCCACAGTTCATAGTTTGCCAACCCCTACTTTAAATAACTCACTTATTCACTTGGGCTCAGTTCATCCTTCGGTAATGTGAATAAATTAATGATTATTATACGTATCTACTAAAGAGAGCTACAATACAGCTCATCAAAGATAGTGTGAACAGGTTCTGAAACTGTAAAGCAAATAATTAGTATTAAACATGTTCTTAAACTGTTTTTTAAAAACCAAGTCTGTTTCACACTCAATGTACTATGCTATGCAGTGTGGAGAAAATTATGAAGCATAAAACACAGTCCATATCTTCCATTTTCTATGAGTTTCCAATATAAGTGAGAAAACAAAACATAACCAAAAGTGATACTGAATAGTAAATACCAGATGTTGTCAATCCAATTCCATAAATATAATACAAAAAACACTCAACTTTTACCTTGTGCAATACACAGCTATGCACTTTAGAATTTACTATGCACCCACAAAATACACCCACAAACTCATTTAATAAAATGTGTATTTCTACAAACAACACCAGTAGCAATGGTCTATTGCCTTTTAGTGGCTACAGAGTTTTCCATTGGGTAGCTACAACCTAATCTCTAGAATAAACATTTAGGTTATGTCTAGTTTTTTGGCTTTTATAGGTAATACAGAAATAAACATCTTTATACGTATATACGGTTTATGGATTAAATACTCAAAATTTTGATATGTAAACTTGTCCTTCAAAGAGGTTGTAGCAATTTATATCCTTACAATAGCTTATGAAAGTGCCTATTCTCTATAACTTTGCCAATACTACTTATTAATGACTTTTAAAATACTTGCCAATGTAATAGCAGGTTTATTTTGAATTCCTCATATGAGAGGATGAACATCCTTTCATATGTTTTACTGCTATTAATGTTAACTTTTCTATGCATCATCTGTTCACAGACATAGCTCATTTTTAATACATAATTTTAGCCTTCTTACTAACTTTTAGAAACTCACTACATAGTAAAGAAGTAGGCCTTGGACTCTGATGTGATTGGTATTAAATACATTTTTTTATAAGTTTGTAATCTGTCTTCTGACTTTATGCAAGCTTCTTGCCATGCATAAAAAAAATTTTTATTTGGCCTTGTATCCATCTCAAGAATACCTTTTTAAAAACCTGTAGGTTTAGGCTAAGGAAAAAACTGCAAATGAAATCCAAAGATAGTAGAACAAGGAGCAGAATATGTAGAAATAGAAAACATACATGATCTACAGAGAAACAACAAAGCCAAAGTTAGTTCTTTGAAAACACTAATAAAATAATGAACTCTTACAAAGAAGGCACAAATAATCATTAGTAAAAATGAAAAAGGATACATCTCTGTAGGTCATATACATATTTAAAAATCACAGAAAAATACTATAGGAAAAAGGTTATGCCAACACAGTTTAACACTTAGACACAAAGTACAAATATTTAGAAAAACAAATTTTACCAAAGCTGATTTAAGAAGTGAAAATAATCTAAAAAGCCCTTTAACTATTTTTTTAAATGAAACATTCCTACAAAGAAAACTCTAGGCTTAGATGGCATCACCAGTGAATTCCACCAAACATTTAAAAAATAAAACCAATAGAAGTAAAATCAATCATAGACAAAATCTTCTGAAAAGTAAAATAAAAAAGAGAAACACCAAAAAGAGGGTCCAGGGGTCCAAATTAAAATGAAGAACATCGTTTCATCAAAAACACCATTTAAAGAATAAAAGAGCAAGTCCAAAAAGGCATACGCCAACAAAAAAAATGTCATAGCCCTCAGTATAGAGATTTTTCATTAAAAATAATTTTTTTTTTTTTTTGAGACGAAATCTCCCTCCTGTCACCCAGGCTGGAGTGCAATAATCCAATCTGGCTCACTGCAACCTCCAGCTCCCAGGTTCAAGCGATTCTCCCACCTCAGCCTCCAAGTAGCTGGGATTACAGGCACGTGCCACCACACATAGCTAATTTTTGCATTTTTAGGAATGACAGGTTTTTACCATGCTGGCCAGGATGGTCTCAATCTCCTGACCTTATGATCTGCCTGCCTTGGCCTCCCAAAATGCTGGGATTACAGGCCTGAGCCACCTCACCTGGCCTGTTTAAGAATTTTTAATGAATTTGGCAGGACATGGTGGCTCACACCCATAATCCCAACACTTTAGGAGGCCAAGTTGGGCAGATCACCTGAAGTCAGGAGTACTTAGGAGGCTGAGGCAGGAGAATGGCTTGAACCTGGAAGGTGGAGAGTGCAGTGAGCCAAGATCGTGCCACTGCACTCCAGCCTGGCTACAGAACGAGACCACGTCTTAAAAACAAAACAAAACAAAAAAAACAGGCTAAGCATGATGGCTCACATCTGTAATCCCAGCACTTTGGAAGGCCGAGGGAGGCAGATCACCTGAGGTCAAGAGTTTGAGACCAGCCTGGCCAAATGATGAAATCCCAGCTCTATGAAAAAATACAAAAATCAGCTGGGCATGATGGCAAATGCTTGTAGTCCCAGCTTCTCGGGAGGATGAGGTGGGAGAATCACTTGAAGCTGAGAGGTGGAGGCTACAGTGAGCTGAGATCATGCCACTGCACTCCAGCCTGGGCAACAGAGCAAGACTTTGTCAACCAATCAATCAATCAATAGAACTTTAAAATAAAATAGAAAATTCTTAAACACTCAATAGAAAACTGGGTAAAAAATTTAAACATGTAATTCACAAAGAAGTATATCTAATTGGTCAACATATAATTTTTTTTTTTTTTTGAGACGGAGTCTCACTCTGCCACCCAGGCTGGAGGGCAGTGGCAAGATGTCAGCTCACTGCAACCTCCTCCTCCCAGGTTCAAGCAATTTTCCTGCCTCAGCCTCCCAAGCAGCTGGGATTACCAGTGCATGCCACCATACCCAGATAATTTTTTATATTTTTGGTAGAGATGGGGTTTTATCATGTTGGCCAGGCTGGTCTCAAATTCCTGATCTCAAGTGATCCACCCGCCTCAGCCTACCAAAGTGCTGGGATTACAGGCATGATCCACTATGCCCAGCCTTATAAATAAATTTTTAAAAGCTTAACTTTATTAATGGTCATGGTCAAGGAAATACAATTAAAACTACAATGATATACCACTGCCCACTAACCAGTATAACTAAACTGTTAAGATGGAAAGTAACAGTATAAAAACTGGAACTCCCAGTTCTGCTGTTATAAAGATAACACTTTGGGCCAGGCATGATGGCTCATGCCTATAATTCCAGCACTTTGGGAGGCCAAGGTGGGCAAATTACCTGAGGTCAGGAGTTCAAGACCAACCTGGCCAACATGGTGAAACCCCGTTTCTACCAAAAATACATGTGGTGGCATGGGTGTGGTGGCAGGTGCCTATAATCCCAGCTACTCGGAAGGCTGAGATAGGAGAATCACTGAACCTGGGAGGAGGCGGAGGTTGCAATGAGCTGAGATCATTCATGCCATTGGACTCCAACCTGCGCGACAAGAGCCAGACTCCATCTCAAAAAAGACAAGACGACACAAGACAGGACAGGACAGGACAGGACAGGACAGGACAGGACAGGACAGGACAGGACAGGACAGGACAGGACAGGACAGGACAGGTGGGGAAAGGGAAGGGAAGAGAAAGAAAAGGAAGGGAAAGGAAAGGAGGGGAAAGGAAAGGAGGGGAAAGGAAAGGAAAAAGGAGAGGAAAAAGGAGAGGAAAAAGGAGAGGAAAAAGGAAAGAAAAAAAGGAAAGGAAAGGAAAGGAAAAGGAAAAGGAAAGGAAAGGAAAGGAAAAGGAAAGGAAAGGAAAGGGGAAAGGGGAAAGGAAAGACATGCACATGAGCACCAAAAGACACACACAAGAATGTTCGCATACCAACATTATCTGTAATATGGCCAAACTAGTAACAACTCAAATATTCATCATCAGCAGTAGAATATAAAAATAAACTGAGATAGATTCATATAATGGAATAGGACACGGAAAAGAAAATGAACAAAAGCACTGCTATGTTCAACAATGCGGATAAATCTCATAATGATGAGCCAACGAAGCCAGAGACAAAAAGTACACACTATATGATTTCATATATTTAAAGTTTTAAATCAGCAAAGCTAATCTCCAGTGTTAGAAGTCAGGACAGAAGATATCTTTGGGGAAGAAAGGGGGAGGGTGAGGGGTGCTTCTGGGCTGCTGGCCAAGTTCTATTTCTAGAACTAAATGGTAGTTAAGGAAGTATGTTTACTTTGCAGTAATTCTTTCAGCTGTACATTTATGATTTGTATACGTTTCTATGTGTGTTATACTTTAATTCATAAAAAGTTAATAAAACAATCAATGAATTTTGGCAAATACTCTTCTAGCATCTAAGAAAATATGAAAATTTCTCCAAAAACCTACTAATATGGTACATTAGTCTGTGTTCTATCAAAAGATATAAATCACACAGTAAGGTAAACAGCAGAAATTTAACATAAAGAATTTTTTTAACTCTAATAAAGGAGTAACTAGAAGATATAAGAAAGCTCCATATAGTACCCCAGGGCACCTTAAAGAGTATGCAATGATGGAAAAAACTTTTAAAGAGTCAGACCTTATTGGAGAAGGTGCAGTTCAGTAACAAGGTAGGAAAGAAGTTCATTAGTACTAGTGGGTCTGGAGTCACTGAGTGAACAACAGAAACCTGTTGAAAAGCATCATAAATTATGTTACTATATATCCTAATTTTGAACAACTCTTTCAGCTTTGAATAAACTCCACTCATGTTTCATTCTTTTTATATTGTTATTAATGTAATTTATAATTTGTGGCTTCTTTAAACATAAAAGAATAAAAAATAGATTTGTGTGTATCAATTCTGTAACTACCTGCCGTGTAAATATTCTTGTTTCTAATTTTTTTCATTGATATTTTTGGTTTTATAAAAATACAACCATTTTACCTGCAAATAATATTTCCTTTCTTTTTTTACTTTTTGAGACTTGGTCTCGTTCAGTCACCCAGGCTGGAGTAAAGTGGCACGATCACAGCTTACTGCAGCCTCAACTTCCCAGGCTCAATCAATCTTCCCTCCTCAGCCTCCTGAGTAGGTGGGACCATAAGCGTGCACCACCATACCCAGCTAATTTTGTAGAGACGGGTTTCACCATGTTGCCCAGGCTTCCTGTCTTTACTGTTTCTATGCCTTTCTCATTTTTATTAGAGTGTCATTATCTGACTTACATTTTTAAAAAATCAGCCAGTCTGTTGTGCTGACAATACACTGAAGGCAGCAAAGGTGGAAGGAAAGAAACTAAGAAGCTACTGCAAAAATCTAGGCAAAGGATGTTGGTGGCACAAAAGGGAAGTGGGGTACAGATGACTTTAGTGATGAAGATGGCATAAGTGATCAGATTTCAGGATATATTTCACAAGTGGTGCCAGCAGAATTTCCTTAAGGATTAGATGTGAGATATAAGAGAAAGAGAAAAATCAAGAATGAGTCTAAGATTTTTATCCTGAATAACTAGAAAGATAAAACTGCCATCAAGTAAAATAGAGGGCTGTAGGTAGAACAGGTTTTGGAGGAAATATTAGGAGTTCAGTGTTGGACACATTAGGATACCAAAAATACAAACACATTCATTAAATAAGTGCTGAAACAACAAGTCACCTAATTTCTCAAACATGATTGACTCTCCAATACTCCAATATTGCTATGACTAAGGACATAGAGTACTATGCTATAGGGCACACTCTACTTCACGGCAAAGATTTGACAAAAGGTGTCATCTTCCCATCACAGAAATAGGCCTATATACTGACTACCACATGCAGGGAGAAACCAAATGGGCTCTCTAAGACAGAACTAAAAGACCTAAGGAACCTCCAGCATATTCCATATGATCTTTGTAACACACACAAAAAAATGAGTAAAGGACTAGTATTATTGGTATAGTAGACAACACTGAGCTCCCAAAAGTTTCAAGACAGAGGTAGCTAGTTAGCTTCCTAGAAGGGAGGGAGAGAGAGAGAGAGGAGGGAGAGGGGGAGGGGGAGGGGAAGGGGAGGGGGAGGAAGCGGGGGGGGGAGAGAGAGAGAGAGTGATTAAATACATTTGACAAAAAGAAAAAAAACGATCCCATGGCTCATGGTTCTAGTAATGCAGTCATTCTGTGCCCCAGGGAGACCTGACAAGTTTACTTCAAAAAAAGACATCTTGGATTTAAAATCTGAACTCTAGGACCTTAAAATTTCCCGTTTTACATTATGATACATTTTTTTCTTTGTTCCATGCTACCTCCTTTCATTCCTGCAAGAAAGGTCATAAAGAACAAAATATCATACAGATGAGAAAACTGAAGCGTAAAATTATTATGATATAGATAATACAAAGGTAGCCAAAATTAGAATCAATAACATATCCTTTGCCAACTATCTTCTTCCCCTTATAGAGTATCTAACATGATAAAGCTATCATACTAAAGTAGACATAAAACAAGATTATAAAAAGTTACCACATGTAATATAAAAATACTTGAAAAAAATCAATACTTCAATAATCACAATACTCTCCCCAGTTACTGACAATTATCATTAAGATTTGACCTCTGCTGTATATCCTGCATATAAAAGAATTTCATATGGTTTATGCTGGCTTTCCACTTACTTATAACTCATAACAATCTATGCAATGTCTTAGTAGAAAATGCTTTCTTTTTGTTATATGTGACATTAGCATTTTTCTTCTATTTTTATGAGCTAAAGATAATAATGAGCCCAAAATTTCTATATCCTTTAGTATGTATTTTACATATGGGCAATAAAATACATTACAAAACATTTTCCATTTTAAGTTATTTGGCAGAAAATCTCCCACAGTCCTTAACTTATTATTATTATTTGCTACAGACTCTTCCTAAAAGCAAGAAGCAGCCCATTTTCTCCAGATGACTCATAAACTAAAGGCACAGTATAATGAAGTGCTCCAACTTAAAATACCAATGGCTAAATATAACCTCTTCCACAAGATTAGAAAATTCAATGTCTCTCTTTATTCTATAAAAGCCATCCTAAAGGGTCATCTTTAAAAAACATAATTAGCAAGCATGGGAAAAGGACAGGAAAATTTAAATTAAAAAAATTTTTAATAACACAATTAGTATGCTAGGGTGATAAGTAAGAAGAAAGACCTAAAAGAACATAAACTTTTTTTCTTTAAGCATTCAGCAAAAAAGAAGAAAACTTCACAAAAAATAAAATTAGGGTTTTTTCCCTCATTCTTTAGATAAAATACTTGTCTCTTTCATAAAAGCATTTAACACCTTATTAGATGAATACTGGTCACAAATACCAGAAGTTATCTATGGTTTGTAGCATAAATTAGAAGACTTCTTCAGTCATTAAACAAATGAAAATCGAGTTTCAGTTGTTTCATTTGAGATTACCCTTTAGATAACAGGGAAATATCCACAATATTTAAAAAATATTGTGGATATTTATTTTGCATACAAAATTAAAATATAAAAACATATGAAATAACTAATCAAAAGTACCGATAGTTTTTCCAAATGAGTAACAAGAAAACTAGACCAAGATCATTACAAAAACAGTAAGTCAAAGTGAAAAACAGAGGAAGAGTATAAAGAGGCAGGCTGACAAAGTGAAGCTAACTCTCAGAGACAAAGAACTGAACAAAAAATAATCTGACAGCTTTTGAGACCTCAAATTTAGTCATTCGTGAGGCCCAACTGAACCCCTATGTGAGTGTGCGAGTAGTTTAGTGACTTGAGTGACTAAATCCCTAATGTAGTATTAGTTTGGTTTCCCATCACCTGTAACCAAGAATCCTAATATACTGTAAAAATATTATCTTGAGAAAGAGTAAACTAATTGTTTATATGGCTATGAAAAGGTATTGATTTTCAGGTGTACTATGACATACATTCCACCCTCCCTCCTTTTTCTGCAAAGGAGAATTTTCTTTCCTTTTTTTGGACCACTAAATAAGAAAAAATCATCAAAATAGGATTAATTATAGTAGTTAACTTCAAAGCCAACTTTTCAGAAAATCACACAATTAAGAAAGTAAACTAAGGGCAATTTTCTTGAAGTAGTCAGCTTTTTCAAAAACATAGTGCCACTTTTAAGAGAAAAATTAGTTGGAAGGGAATACAAAATGATAAAAGGACTATTATATTCATGATGAAATTACTGATAAACTCTGTATTTTTCATTTTGGTTTTATGTATTTTCTAATTTTTCAACAAAAACATAACACTCTGAATCAGAAATAAACATGCTACTTTTTAAATAAGAGTACATTTTTTTAAGTGTCTTAACTTTCTTCATGGTCCCAGGCTATCTTTGCTTAAGCCAAATATTCACACAGTTTAAAGAGGTGAAATGTTTATTTAGCCCAATTCAGCAAAGTACCTACTGCATTTAAAGCAGAGTACGGTATCAAAAATACAGTTCCTCCAGTGAGTTACACTGGCTCAGTGCCTGTAATCATCCCAGCACTTCGGGAGGCAGGCTGATCACTTGAGCCCAGGAGTTCGAGACCAGTCTGGGCAACAAAGTGAGCCCTCATCTCTACAAAAAATAATATTTAAATAAATAAATAAAATGTAGTTCCTAGAAGAAGCTATAGACAGACTTCAGGGAATGTATTTGTTTAGTTAAAAAAAAATAGCTTCAAAATGGATTAAAGAAAAGGAAAAAAAATTCTTTTTGGTGTGATGTTTGAATTGCAATGAAGTTTAATCAGGCTTTATGCCACATTATGGCCCAATTCAACAACATTGAGAATAAACTCTGAAGTGTGTGAGCTGTTTCATTCTGTTATTTTTATTTCTTACCTATCGACAATTTTCAAAGTATCCACTCACTCTCCAAATGAGCTGCAATACAGTTTTACAAAATATTACTTACTTTTCATACAATCTCTGAAAATACTTTCAGGCAGAATACCATCCACGAATATTAAGAAAGCAAGTGAAATAATGAAGTTACCCATTTTAGATTCTATTTTCTAATATAAGAAATAGTTATCAAAGTTCCATTTCAGAGGTACATAAAGAGGTACCTCTAATATAGCTCACCTTCACTGAAATATTTAAAAGTTTATAAATTTTGGCCAAGGCTAGGCATGGTGGCTCATGTCTGTATTCCTAGCACTTTGGGAAGCCAAGGCGGGTGGATCACAAGGTCAGGAGTTCGGGACCAGCCTGACCAACATGGTGAAATTCCCATCTCTACTAAAAATACAAAAATTAGCTGGACGTGGTGGTGTGCACCTGTAATCCCAGCTACTCAGGAGGCTGAGGCAGGGGAATCGCTTGAACCTGGGAGGTGGAGGTTGCAGTGAGCCAAGATGGCGCCACTGCACTCCAGCCTGGGTGACACAGAGAGACTCTGTCTCAAAAAGAAAAAATTGGCCAAAAAAAACCCCAATAAGACTTTAAGATAAATTACTCTGTAATGAAGTTTTAAAAGTTTATGTTCACTTTTCTTGAACACCAACACAGATTTACATGATCTCTACTAAAAGTATCATTTAAGATTCTAATAGGCAACCATCTTCTCTCATCTCCATACATTTTCTATGAGTCATGTTTCACTGTACTTCAAGGTAATATAACAATTTGAATATTGGATTTTATATGTTCCCTCCCCAAATAATGTAAGCCAAACTTTCCACATTAATTTTATTGCCCATTATTTACAAATATGCTTTACATTCATGTCTCCTAATTCTTAAAAAAAAAAAAAAAAAGGCATACTTTCTTTGCCCAGGGTTTCTGTAAATAAAGACACATAATAGAGCATTTGAAAGGTTTTAAGTAAAAAAGTACTTAAATAATATTATTTCTTTTTGTTTTGTTTTGAGACAGGGTCTCAGTACATCACCCAGCCTGGAGTATAGCAGCACAATTATGGCTCACTGCAGCCTCAACCTCCTGGGCTCAAGTGATCCACCCACTATAGCCTCCCGAGTAGCTGAGATTACAGGCCCATGCCACCATGCCCAGCTAATTTTTTGTAGAGATGGCATTTCACCATGTTGCCCAAGCTGGTCTCAAACTCCTGAACTCTCCCATCTCACCATCCTGAAGTGCTGGGATTACAGGCATGAGCTGCCATGCCTGGCCTATTTCTAAATCTAATAACTTTAATGTCAATATAAACAACAATATTATACTCAAGTTTCATACAGAATATATTTTATACCAGATATATTTTTATTTTTTCTTTTCAATTCAGTCAATAACACTGGTACATTTCCTACTTATATTTCTACTTCAGGTAATAGGACACAACATCCCCCTCTCTCGTAATTACTTCTTAATTTTCCTTTATACTTATTTTTCTGGCCAGCCCATTATCGTAGATTTCCTTAAACCCTAGCTCTAGTTTTCTCATCCAAGAGATTTATCTTGAGTGATCATATTTACTCACTCCATTTATGTTCACAACTCTTACATATTAACTCTAGCTGAGATTGCTATCTTGAACTTCAGAATAAATGAGACCAGCTAGATTCAAATCTCATCTTTTCAATTCCTACCTATGTGACCATAAGCAGGTCTCTGTGCCTCAGTTTTCTCATCTGTAAAACAGAGATAATAATGCTAAAGACCAGTCATGGTGGTTCATGCCTGTAATCCCAGCACTTTAAGAGGCCAAGGCAGTAGCATCACTTGAGCCCAGGGGTTCAAGACAAGCCTGGGCAACATAGTAAGACCCAGTCTCCTTAAAAATAAAAAACAAAAAAATGGTTCTAAATGATAACTATTTCATGGTAGTATTCTCATGAGCATTAAGTGTGGTAATACATGCAAATCATTTGTCACAATCCATAAATGGTAGCTCTGAGGTCTGGAGTTGACTGGCCTTTTCCTACAGCATATAAAAACCATATGACAGTGTGGCGATTCCTCAAGGATCTAGAAATAGAAATTCCATTTGACCCAGCAATCCCATTACTGGGCACATACCCAAAGGATTATAAATCATTCTATTATAAAGACACATGCACACATATGTTCACTGAGGTACAGTTTACAATAGCAAAGACCTAGAACCAACATAAATGCCCACTGATGATAGACTGGACAAGGAAAATGTGGCACATATACACCATGGAATACTATGCAGCCATAAAAAAGATGAGTTCATGTCCTTCGTAGGGACATGGATGAATCTGGAAACCATCATTCTCAGCAAACTGACACAGGAACAGAAAACCAAACACCACATGTTCTCATAGGTGGGTGTTGAACAATGAAAACACATAGACACAGGGAGGGGAACATCACACACTGGGGTCTGTTGGGGGTCGGGGGCCAGGGGAGGGATAGCAGGGGGTGGGGAGGTTGGGGAGGGATAACACTGGAAGAAATGCTTGATGTAGGTGACGAGGGGATGGAGGTAGCAAACCACTATGGCTTGTGTGTACCTATACAACAATCCTGCAAGATCTACACATGTACTCCATAACTTAAAATAAAAAAAAAAAAAAAAAAACCATACTCCTGCCCTTGAACAAGTTAACTGCAAATATTATTGTCTATAAACCACAATGAATAATTCCTTCCTCAAGAGTCTGTTGTTTCTAGCAAGATTATCAGCTTGTTGTCAATACTGGAGAATGTAAAAACTGGAAGTTCAGAAACTGGAAAAAAATAAGTTGTCACACAGTTGTAAAATGAGTAAATCTGTTTAAACTGAAGATATTTAACTAACTAGCTAAGTCCTAGAACTTCCACTGTGCTCATTCTTCCAGGACTTAGAATGTACCTGGGCCCTTGAGCACTCAGTAAAGCCTTGGTAAGTTAATGTCTCAATGCTCACAATTGGCCAAAATGTTTAAAAAACACTCTTCAGGCCAGGCATGGTGACTCGCACCTGTCACCTTTGGGAAGCAGAGGTAGGAGGATCACTGTAGGCCAAGAATTTGAGACCAGTTTGAGCAACATAGCAAGACTCTGTCTCTGAAAAAATTAAAAACTGAGCCAAGTGTGGAGGCACATATCTGTAGTCCTACCTACTTGGGAAGCTGAGGCAGGAGGCTTACTTGAATCCAAGAGAGCAAGTGAGCTATGATCATGCCCCTATACTCTAGCCTAGGCAACAGTGAGATTCAATCTCTAAATAGATATATAAAAACATTGGCAAATAAATGGGAAATTATTTAAAAAGCAGCTTATACAAATATTTATTCAGAGACTATTAAGACCTTAAGGATAAGGTCTTAAGAATATTAAAGAGTATTTCTTAATCTGAAATAAAGGATATCAGTGATAATACATAGTAAAGTACAGTAAATAAAAATAAAAAATTAAATATTTAATTGTATTGTACTATATATTATCATTACATAGTACTGTACTATGTATTATCATTAATATCCTTTATTTCAGATTGACAAACACCCTCCCAAACCGACTATAACCTCTCACTCACTTTTAAACCACTAAGTCTATTGACTGCATTGTACCTACCAGATAAACTTCAATTCATCTCTCTCCTCTTTAATCTCACTGACACATTTATTTCTTATTTCTTATTTGGACTACTCCAGCAGTCTAACAGGGGGTTTGTTTTGTTTTGTTTTGTTTGAGGCAGGATCTCACTCTGTCACCCAAGCTGGAGTGCAATGGTAAAATCTCAGCTCAATGTAGCCATGATCTCCCAGGCTCAAGTGATCCTCCTACCTCAATCTCCTTAGTGGGACCACAGATGCATGCCACTAGGCCTGGCTAATTTTTGCATTTTTTTTGTAGAGATGGAGTTTCGCCATGTTGCCCAGGCTGGTCTCAAATTCCTGGACTCATCGATCCACCCACTTCAGCCTCCCAAAGTGCTGGGATTATAGGCATGAGCCACCACACCTGGCTAACTGGTCTCTTTGACTGAAGAAAGCCTTCTTCCAATCCATTCTCCGTATTATTTAATCACCTACTGAAAACAATTCTAAACCACTTAGCACAGTGTGTGTGTATATACAATATATATTTATATAAAATACAACCTGGTTTAATGCCTTTATATCTAAAACCACTCTAAATTCCCCAACTCACATACTATCTTCAGTCATATTGAGCTGTTCTACAATTTTAGCATATGTTTTGCCTACGTGAGCACAAGGTGTTCTCATAAAATGCTTTTCTCATGTCTCTGTACAAAGGCTATTCACAAGTATAACCATGCCACACACTTATTTTCTAACCTATCATTTTGTCTAAGTTCCTACTTGTGTTTAAATACTCAGCTTAATGCATCATATTCTCTGTGAAGCCCATTCTAACTGTTAAACTTCCAACTCTAAACTAGATGTTCCTCCTCTATGTTCTTAGAGGTCCCTTTCAAGTATTTATCATAAAGCTTATCACTTGCTTAGTGAATTACTATGTGAGTCATCAGAATTCTGAGACTGTCTGCTCATCTGTACAGTGGCTAATAATATCTATACTAAAGTACTATTATAAGGATAAATACATGAAGGGCCTAGCACTTAATAAAAGTTCCAGTAAATGATAGCTATATTATTGATATTTTTCTCAAAAGTAAGTATACTAATATTCACTTTCCTAATTCCACTAGCTATCCCAGTACTTGGCAAACAAATAAGTTGTTACACAGTTGTAAAATGAGTAAATCTATGTTTCACAAAGATGACTCCTATAGCATTGTAAAAGATGAATCTGAAGAAGTCCTGCAAAAGACCCTTTAGGACCTCAGAAGAGAATCATTTTTAGAAGGTTTTTTAAAACCAAATACACATTCTAAACAGACCCAGATTTGGCACCTCATTTGAAAATTACTACTAAAGGGGGTTTTTGTTAATTTATGTGGTAGTAGGAGTAGGGAGTTGGAGAGATGGAAGGGGACCGATCCCTCATGTGTCGTTGGGATAGAAGAAACAGAGCCAGAGAGGTGAGCGCTATATGAGGGCAAGATAAAAGTAAAAAAGAGGGGTGAGATGTAAGAGACATTTCAAATGGGAATAAGAGTTGGTGAGCAACCTAGTTGTTAAGGTTTAAAAAGTGGGAATCAAAGATGGCTGAAAATATCTAGTATGACAAAATAAGCTAATTTTAATATCAAGTCAGGAAGCAAGGCACAGAAATTGACCCAGATTTAGAAATTGGCAGGGTCAAAAGGGAGAGAGAATTGAGTAACGGCAAGATGTAGCTGAAATAACTGAGCATGTCACTCATGCTAGATAGAGAGAGCAAAGTCAAACTAGGAAGAAGTTAAACAGGAAGCTAACATGGGTTACTTTTCTTAAAGCAGTTCTGGGTAGGAAGTAGGTTCAGAACATAGTCATAAAAGAAGGTTGATCAAATGGAAATGGAAATAAAGGTCATTATACAAGAGGACTCCAAAAAAGTGTGGCAATTGGTATCACAAACGTCATCTATATGAGAACAACTAATAAGATAGCATAAAACAGAATATTTGTAAAACAAGTACCAAAGTTTTTGAAGAACTTGAAGAGATCTAGGATGGGCACGGTGGCTCACACCTGTAATCCCAGAACGTTGGGAGGCCAAGGCGGCAGGATCATCTGAGGTCAGGAGTTGGAGACCAGCCTAGCTAACATGGTGAAACCCTGTTTCTAACAAAATACAAAAAAATAAGCCAGGCATGGTGGTGCACACATGTAATCCCAGCTACTCGAGAGGCTGAGGCAGGAGAACAGCTTGAACCCAGGAGGTAGAGATTGCAGTGAGCCAAGTTCATACCATTGCACTCCAGCTTGGGCAACAAGAGCGAAACTCCGTCTCAAAAAAAAAAAAAGAACTTGAAGAGACCTAAAAGATGAGAACTAAAATGAGAACTCCAAAAGTTTCCCAACAAGTTTTCCTTAGGCTGATCTAGTATTTACCTATGACTAAAGTGGCTAACTAAAGCTTGCTTCTACTTCAGTATATCAGAACCTACCATTGTCTTCCTGAACAACTACCCTCATGGTATTTTTTTCAATAGATCTTTGACAGTTTCTTATGGCAGGAAAAATACATTCTATATCAGGTGATTTTCATGTACGATAAGACAAAAATAACAGGAAAAGAAAAATCTGATTTTATACTAAATGCTCACTTGATAATCTTATACTAGAAGATCTCATTAAACGTTTTATTCTAAAGGTTCTGCTAAGGGAATGACTCAGATGGAAACAAGAAAAAACTTCATATATATATTTGTCACAACCATGAACACTTCTGCAGAAATACATGTTTTCTGGGAAACATCCACTGTTCTTATCATCGTAGTTATTCTCATTACTATGCATAGCTCCAAAAGCAACAAAATGATTTCTTATTAAAGTAGTTAAATCCAACAAAGAAATAAAACTAAATCTTACTACTCTCAAAAGCTTAAGGGAATTATTATATTTTATGGCTATTCATAATATTTTAGTACATTTTAAATGATCCAAATACAGTGTCTTTTCATAAGTACTTTGGCATCACCATGCAATTTTAATCCATATGCTTAAACCTCTCTCACAGTTTACAGGAACAAAGCAATTTTGATTCACACAACAATGCCCTGCAGTCAAATACGCTCATGAGGTATTAATTTACAACTTCATCTGTGATCAGTTAAACTGCATCTGAAATCTTAAACATTCTTAAAAAGCTCACCACAAATAGTTCAATAAGAGATTTTTTGGTAACATTACTTTAACAAAAAACATGTAAGATTAAACTCTATTGTAAAATAAAACCAAATGCCACTTGCTTTTAAGGATAACCCACTAACAAAACAATCTTTTAAACTGTCACCTTTTACATCTAAAATATTAATTAAAAATGTAACAGTGCTATTAAAAACATGTGCTTTGTAAGCTTTTGCAAGAAAAGTCATAGATAAAGAAGAAAACCAGTTTCATGAAGACAATGTGTGTATTTCAACAAATAAAATGTCTCTTTAATCAGTCCTAGGAGCCAGATTTATTAAAATGTCAGGTCAACCTGAATCATACCAAAACAAAAGATTAAAATTCCCAGTTTTTCTAAACAACTAAAATGTCAGGTCCATACAAGTTATGGACAAAGACAGCAATAATTTTTGAAAAACATGAAATAAATTTCCAATGTAGCCCATATTAATAAAAAACAATAGTCATTAATTTCTCAGTAAACTTGCAGTTTTGATCTTCCTATTTATATAATCTGAACCTTACAGTGTTTACTCATATTTTTTTCTTAGCTAGCTATAGTAATAGTTACTTTGATTGGTCTTCTAAGTCAATCCAAGGAATTATTATCTCACATTACAAAAAGTCCAGAGCTAGAGCAGCTCCAGGGATAGGTAATTTATGATGCCTCATCATCATCATGGACCTAAGTTCTTTCCATGTGTTTCCAGTGTCATCTTTAATGTGATAACTTTTGGTCCCCTAATGGTTTCAAAGTAGCTACACTAGTTGCAAGTAACAATTTAATGTCCAGGATCATAAGAGAGACTGCCTTCCCCTTGCTTATGTTTCTTTCCAAAAAAGTGGGGAAATTCCCTCAATAAACTTCCTCTCAAGGCCACTCATTATTAAATCAACGGGAGAAGGCATAAAATTACCATTATTGGTTTGGATTGATTCAGGCTCAGCCCATGAGCATAGGAAGAAACCAACTTCCCATTAAGTACATGGGTATCTGATAAGTGATGGAAACCAGCACATCAAATCAACAGTATCAAAAGTAAAGCATCAAATCAACACTATCTTCACACATTGTGTATAATACATAATAGCCATTATTTCCTTTACATGCTTCAAATGAATATTATCCAACTTGAGTATAAGTTATTAGAAATTTCTTTTGAGCCTCTTGTCGGCTCAAAAAATTTTCAAATATTGGAGCATTATGAATTTCAAATTTTCAAATTGTGGATACTTTGCCTGTATTTATACCAGTATGGCAAACCTTTTTGTAACCCTTATAACTCAACCTGATTAACTGAGTATCTCACTAGAAAACTTAATTTTGCACCTAAATTAGGAAAGACAAAATAAGAACTACAATTCAAAATATATGTCAAACTTTCAGTAAAACCAAAGGACTCAAAACATGCCTGAACATCTGATTTCTTCTGAAACCTCACTAAAACTCTGAAAGACAAGAAAAACAAAAAAATAATAGTGACAAAATTTTGGATAGTGGAAAGCAGAGTGAGCTGTAGTGATTAACTCAACACACCCAAGAAAGCTAAATTCTAAACAGCAGGGAGAAAACCAAATGTACAGTGCCATAGCCCCCAAAGGCACTACACTGTGTGGCATCAGGAATCTCTAAAAGTAGAAGTGAAGGCTGGCATTAAAGCTTACTTACAGCTGGCACAGTGGTGGCACCCATAATCCAAACTATCTGGGAGGCTGAGGTGGGAGAAGTACTTGAGGCCAGAAGTTGGACACTAGCCAGGCCACAAGCCAAAGCCCCAACTCTAAAAAACATGTGTGTGTATGTGTATATATATGTTTAAGGCTGGGCATGTGGCTCATGCCTGTAATCCCAGTATTTTGGGAACCAGAGGCAGGCAGGACACTTGAGGTCAGAAGTGCAAGACCAGCCTGGCCAACATGGTGAAACCCTGTCTCTACAAAAAAATACAAAAATTAGCTTAGCGTGGTGGTGGGCACCTGTAATCCCAGCTACTCAGGAGGCTGAGGCACAAGAATCACTTGAACCTGGGAGGCAGAAGTTGCAGTGCGCCAAGATCATACCACTGCACTCCAGTGTGGGCAACAGAGCAAGACTCTGTCTCAAAAAAAAAAAAAAAAACTTGTTTAAAAAGTAGCTAGTTCTAAGATTCTCCTCTTGTACTCTGCACAATAGGACAAATGCTCTTCTTTCCTCATCCAGGTAGAAAATGAAGGGCTGTTTCTTTAGCAAGAATAATTAGGAAACTGGAACAACATATTGAAAACACGAGGACGAAAAGAAGATTGAAATACTGTGGCAGGGGCCGGCAGCTCACACCTGTAATCCCAGTACTTTGGGAGGCCAAGGTGAGCAGATCACTTGAGCCCAGGAGTTCGAGATCAGCCTGAGCAATATAGTGTGACCCCATCTCTACTATAAATAAAAAATTAGCTGTGCATGATGGTTCTTGCTTACAGTCTCAGCTACTTGGGAGGCTAAGACAGAAGTATCACTTGAGCCTGGGAGGTCTAAGCTGCAATGAGCCATGATCATGCCACTGCACTTCAGCCTGGGCAACAGAGCAAGACCCTGTCTCAAAAAAGAAAGAAAGAAAAATAAATATAAAAAATTCAAATTAAAAAATAATAAAAGGAAAGGGATATATTACTCAAATGTTCACCAAAAGAAAGAAGTTTAACTACATGTAATTATTATCAAACTTTTATAAAAGATAGTCAACTAGGAAAGAAAAGGTCATAACAAAATTATTTAAGCTCACATTACCAGTAAGACAGAGTAATTTTAATTTATAAAGTATGTTCAACTAATAAAATAGTCTCCAAATACACTGAGAAAAATGAAGGGGAGGGGAGGGGAGGGGAGGGGAGGGGGGAGATCGGAGGAGGGCGGGGGTGAACTCCCGTCACGCGGGCGCGAACATCCGCTCGGGGG
>CAUYQU010003731.1:0-34710 GCA_963574635.1 Cheracebus regulus
GCAAAGAACCTAGAATGTTAGAGCAATTTTAAAAAAAGAACAAAGTTGAAGGAGTCACACTACCTGATTAAAAGATTTCCTAGAGGAAGGCAACAAATTACACTGCCACGTGTGTACCTATGCAACAATATTGTATGTTCTTCACATGTACCCCAAAACCTAAAATGCAATAAAAAATAAAATTAAAAAAAAAAAAAAAGATTTCCTAGGTGTGATATTGGCATGAGGATAGACACATGGAACATTGAAATAGAATTTTAAGTCTAAGATAGATTTACACATCTACAGGTAGTTTATTTTCAATAATGTGTCAAGTCAGTTCAAAGAGGGAACAGAAAGACTTCAACAAATGGTACTAGAACAACTAGATAATGGTGTGGGAAAAAAATCTAATCTTCACTCTTACATCATACCATACAAAAGTTCAATGTGTACTAGATCACAGACCTAAATGTAAATGCTTAGGCTCTAAAGCTTCTAGAAGAAAACATCTTTAAAAATCTTCATGGCTTTGAAGTAGGCAAAGATTTTTTTAGAGTGGGCCTTAAAAGCACAAGTTATAAAAAACTGGTAAATTAAACTTCAAAATTTAAAATATTTCCATGTCAAAAGACATCATTAAGAAAAAGAAAAGGGCCAGGCATGATGACTCATGCCTGTAGCTCCAGTACTTTGGGAGGTGGAGGTGGGTGGATTGCTTGAGCTCAGGAGTTCGAGACCAGCTTGGCAACGAGGTGAGACCCCCGTCTCTACAAAAAATACAAAAAAATTGTTTGGGTGTGGTGGTGTGCACCTGTGGTTCCAGCTACTCGGGAGGCTAAAGTGGGAGGATCATCTGAGCCTGGGAAGGTGATGCTGCAATGAGCCATGATTGTGCCACTGCACTCCAGCCTGGGTGACAGAGCAAGACTGTGTCTCAAAAAGAGGAAGGAAGGAAGGAGAAAAGGAAAGAAGAAAGAAAGAAAGAAAAGAAAGAAAGAAAGAAGGAAAGAAAGAAAGAAAGAAAGAAAGAAAGAAAGAAAGAAAGAAAGAAAGAAAGAAAGAGAAAGGAAGGAAGGAATGAAGGAAGGAAGGAAGAGAAAGAGAAAGAGAGAAAAGAGGGAGGAAGGGAGGAAGGAAGGAAGGGGGAAGGAGGGAAGAAAGGAAAAGAAAAGGCGAACAATTCACTGGGCAAAAAGTGTTTGTATATCTGACATATGTCTGATAAAGGACTTGCAGCATATATGTAATTCATATAATGATTTAAACAAATATAACACCCTCCAAAAAATGAACAAAAGATTTAAAAACTCACTTTACAGAAGAATATATATAAATGACAAAGAGGCTCACGAAAAGATATTTATCATCATTTGTCTTCAGAGAAATTCAAATTAAGATTATAATGAGATCCTACTTCACACCCACTAAAATGGTTAACTTTTGAAAACTTGTCATCACTAAATGTTGAAAACAATGTGAAGCAATGAAAAATGTCATACTTTGCTGGTGGGAGTACAAAATGTTACAATCACTTTTGAAGATTCTTTGCCAGTTTCTTATAAAATTAACCATACAACTACTCTATGACCCAACACATATTTTCCAAAGTTAGCCTAATTGCTAATGAAATAGGCAGTGAATAGAGATATAAACAAAGAAGGAAACAAGATAATTTCAGGTTGTAGATATGATCAGATAATGTTTTTAACATGCTTAGCAAGGTTATTGTGGTGGCGGCTGCTGTCATTATCAGTCTATGAGGTCCTTGAAGGCCAAATTAGTTCTGAATCATTTCTAGCCTTAAGTTCAGTGCCCAGATGTATTTATAAAAGCTTTTTATTGAATGATTGAATTGGAATGTATGAATGAACTGGAAAAAATGAATGGAAATCAATGAACCCAGATCACAATTAAGGCAAAACATATATATTCCAAATCATGAGATGCTATTGATGTGAACAGGTGCTTAGAGAAGGAGACAGGCTGGAGAAGTCTGGGAAGGCTTCCTGGAGGAAATAGTCTCTGAACCAGGTCTCCAAAAATGTTTCAGACGATGCCTGGTGAATAAGAGAAAAACAGAACTAAGCTGAATAGAAGATTCGGATGAGAAGAAAAGGACTCTGGAAGGCAGCCTGATTTGAGCCATATTACATTTTGTGTTAGTAGTTGAAATCGTCTGTAAAAACTTCATAAAATTAATTAGGGAAGAAGGTAGGGGAAGAAAGGAAACAAGCCCAGCTTGCTGTACACCCAGCGTTCATCACGAGGTAGCTGCTCTCTGACCTGCTTACTCAGGATTGTTTGGTATCTGTTGTCCTAGAATCCCATAGACCTTGTTACAGCATTATGAATCTTCTTAACTGCCCTATAGGCAACAACTTGAACATCATAAAATGTTAAGTTGTTCCTTCAAAAGATCCCTTCAGGTCCTATATACTGAAGAAACTGCTGACTCGGCTGGTATCAAGGACCCCCCAAGAAGCTGACTCATCAAAGAATGTAGTTTCCACATCCAAATGACTTCATCCCCCTTTCCCCAGCCAATCAACAACCCAGTTTTTCAGCCCCTTCACCCTCCACCATCCTCTTAAAAACCCCAGCCCAGAATCCTCAGAGAGAGGAATTTGAGGGTTTCTTCCCATCTCCTTTTTCAGCACGGTGTGATCATTGAACTCTTTCTCTGCAGCAAACTCTGCTGTCTCATGTAATTGTCCATTACTGCACAGCAGTCATACCAGCTCCTTGGTCTGTAATATAGTCATCTGTGGGGACAGGTGAAATAAAGGCTCGCTGATGACAACTATGAAATGGGGGGCAGAGGTCTTCTCAGCCCTGCTGTCAGTCAGGCACTCAGCAGCTCACCGCTTAGCAGTACTCAGTCTGCAGTCACACAGGGCTAAGTGGTGGCTTCAGGATGTTTGTTCCCTTTGCTCACCTCTCCTGTCCTGGTGGAAGTGTCTGACCCATTTATTAGTAGCTTGCTTTCTGAGCATCCCTGGCTGACCTCCCAGCAAGCTGCTGATGGAGAAAAGCTTGTTTTGGAGGTGATTTTGCAACTGCAGGAGTAGATGGGGCATTGAAGGGGCAGGACCAGAGCCAGTCTGAACACTGACCCCAAATTCAAACTAGCTGCACTAAGTTATTAAACCCTCCATAAAAACCTATTTTAGAAATTGAATTATAAACCTAACCTAAATAGATAATTTTCAAAACACCATTGAACAATTTCAAAGCAGAAACTTATATATATATGTTTAAAACCACTGTCCAGTTCACTAATTTAAATATATTTGTATATATATATATAAAGTCACTAATTTAAATATATTTGTATATATTTATATATATAAACTACTTTCCAAGTCACTAATTTAAATATATATTAATATATATTTATATGTGTTAAAAGTACATGTGCACAGGTGCGCACAGAATTTTACCTGCATTTTGCTGTTGTTGAGTCCAGAGTACATTATTTCAATTGATTCATGCTCATTTCTGGGCCCCAGGCTAAGAAAATCTGCAGAAATAAGCCTGCAATAACAGGTTACACACGTAGTAAAGAGCAGGGGTTCAGTGTTCTCCAGCTCAGCTGTGTGACTTTGAGCTAACCTATTAACCTCTCTGAGACTATAAAGGGAACTAATGATACCTTCCTTTGGTTACTTCTGGGGAATGTGTCTTGGAATCATGGAGAACAGACCTTTAATATTTATTTGATATGCTTGTTTACTGTTTAAACTTTATGCTGTGTGTAGATTTAAACACAACACACCCCACACTCTTGCATTTGGTTTTCTAAACACATTTCCAGAATTCTTTCACATACATATTCTCACTTGAGTCTCAAATAACCCAGAGACATTTATTTAATAAAATGTACTGACATTTCTTTAATAAAATCCCAATTGATAGCCAATTAATAACCTTTTTTGTTGTTGAGATGGAGTCTCTCTATATTGTCCAGGCTGGAGTGCAGTGGTGTGATCTCAACTCACTGCAACCTCCATCTCCTGGGTTCAGGCAATTTTCCTGCCTCAGCCTCCAAGTAGCTGAGATTACAGGTGCCTGCCACCACACCTGGGTAATTTTTGTATTTTAGTAGAGATGGTGTTTCACCATGTTGGCAAGGCTGGTCTCGAACTCCAGATCTCAGGTGATCCCCCCACCTCAGCCTCCCAAAGTGCTGGGATTACCCAATTAATAAACTTTAACAGCTTTGTGTGGTGCATACAAATGAAATTTTAAAATTTTGCTTCTATGATTGTTTTTAGCTCCCATGTATGTGACAATGAAACCGCACTAAATGGTGAATAACTCAAGCTAAATAAATAAAAGCAATGTAAATATTAAATATGTGTCCTGTCCTTTCTTGGTTATTTGAGACTCAAGTGAGAATATGTATGTGAAAGAACTCTGGAAATGTATTGTCTGCATTGAACCGTTATTACTATTGCCACTGCCTTTGTCATCATGCCTACTCAGTTGGAAATGCTTCCAAGGAGTTCCTGAAAACTCCTTTGTCTCTGCCCAGTAGCTGAAACCCATTTCCTTCACAGCCAACTATTTTGGGTAGAAAAAAGAGCTGGTGGAAGGTTCTTCTTAGAAAGAAGCCCAATTCTTTAACATGCAAATGCTGGTGTGTGTGTGTGTGTGCATGTGTGTGTGCCTGGGCAGGTGTGTGCACGTGTATGCATGCATGTGTGTGGGTAGGTGAGATTTTTAATCTATGCCCCCCTCTCCATTTTTCCTTAATGAGAAAATAACACGTAAAAGCCTGGAGCTATCCTTCGTCTGGCTGGCGGGCCCTGTTCCCACGCTTGTCCTCTTGCCCTGCTCTCCCTAAGTGACCACAACTCCAGAGTTGTTTTCAGAGCTCATCACAGCAGCCCCAGCGGCCAGTCAATGACTCCCTGACAGTGAAATTAGTGTCTACCTCACATAAAACGCAGGTGCTAGTGGCTTCCAGGTCCCTGCCCTGAAGTTCTCGTCTCCTGCTGCTGTGATGGTCCTCAGCTAGGCTGCCCTCATTCAGGCCCTGGCAGGCCCCGGCTGGTGGCTGTCCTCACCTGAAACCCACCTAGGCTAGGGGTAGGTGGAAACTTGGTTTGGGGCTCAAAATACCAGTTCCCAGGCCCTGCTCTGCTGAACTTGTGGGCATCAGGACATATCCCTTTCTCTGGGCCCTAGTAGTTCCATTTATAAAATAAAGACAGTTGGCTTAGACCAATGGTTCTTGGCCTTTTGAGATCTGAGGGACCTTTGAGAATCTAAGGCATCAATGAGGTCCTTTCTTCAGAGGAATATCAAAAACATGCATGCATAAATAATGTACATTTCATTTTAGGGGTTCAGAAATCTTCTGGAGCCCATTCATAAACCACAAGATAGCTGTGAGGTTCTTTCCAGAAGTAACAACCGCACAAGGAGATGATAAACTCTGTTGTTTCTCCCTCTCTTTCCATCTCTCAATGTGGTTATATGAATCAAAAGAGGTAATGAATGGAGAAACTCTTCAAAACCTGTGAAGTGCTTTGCACATGTAAGGGGATGTTCTTATTAACATGTAAGCTGTTGTATAACTCTTTGTTGACTCCATAATGATAATAGCTACCATTTATTAAGCACCTACTTAGTACCAAGTGATATACTAAAAGTTGTCTATGTATTATTTTATTTAATTTTCAAAATAATCCTTGGAGGTGAGTGCTGATATTACCCCCTTTTTATAGAAGAAAAAATTAATCACAAAGTTAAATTAATCCTGTCCAAGATTACAGAGTAAGTGGCAAAGAACAGATATGTTTTGACTGAAAATAAGCAGATAATGGATACCTGGTTGCCAGTCACAGAGATGAATTTTATCCAATGGAGGAAATGTTGAAAGTGATCCCCGGACTAGAAGATCAGAGGATCTATTCAAGAACAGACACACATACACACAGGTAAACACACACTAAAACACAGATGCGTAGACACACACTCACACGCAGGGACTGAAGAACCCAAGTTAGACCAGCATAGATGGATATCATAGCAGGAGCAGTCCGGGCTGATGTCCCGGGAAAGACCAGACACGGAAGCTAATCAGCGGGCACTTCCAGGAGGAGGTGAAACTGGGCTAAACCTAAAAAAAGAGAAAGACAGATAGTGAATGAAGTGACCTTCCAAATAAGAGGAGAAATAGCTGCGTAAGCACAGAGGGAAACTGGTGTATCCCAATTTGCAAACATTTCATGAGCACTTACTCTGTGCTATCCACAGCTGCTCAGTGTCCACTGGGGATAAGAAGAAGAATGCAGGGACATCAGCCCATATGGCTCAGGCAGCCAAAGGTTTGTAAAGAGCCCACAGTCATGGTATGGCAGCTCTGTTGCTGACTGATCGTATGATGAGCATGTTATTTAATCACTCCAGCCTCATTGTTCTTATCTGTGAAATGGAGATAACCATAGGATCTGCAGAGTTTTAGAGTTGTTGAAAGTATTAGATGGGATAATGCATGTACAGGGCTTAGCACAGTGCTGGCCAGGCATAAACCCCGAGCAAGCTTTGATGATTGCCACCACACTCACCATTCATTCATGAATGTAATGAAGTTATCAGTATATGCCTGCCACATACTGGGTACTTCTGTGTTAGTTTTTCTTTTCTTAAGGCTGCATCCTGTGCCTGTTCATTCAAGGTAGAGTAAATAATGTTTTCTAAGGTCACAGAGGAAGAGGAAGCCTCCCCTCTAGTCCCCTGACTAATGTCCAGGGAGTGAATCACACAGTTCTTTAAAACGACGATGTGCTAATGAACTGCACAGACTCTGAGAACTGGGCACCCAGTAATGACGGCTCAGTATCTCTGACAGGTGAAACTGAATACCTAGAACATTCACTTGATTCAAACAGAGGATGAGGTGGCCCACACCTCGGCTTTGTCCTTAATTGGCCACATTTTGAAGCACACTGTTTACTTGTGACCCTGGAGTTAATAAACAGCCAGTCAGAGTCCTCACTGTATCAAAACACAGTTTACAGGAAGGAGATTTGCTGGGTGCCAACAGTCAGTCATCTGCTGGGGTTTTAGAGTAAATTACCCATCCATCAATTTCTCCTTTTTTTTTTTTTGTTTAAGCTGGGAAGTATTGTTTCAGGCCAAGGGATCCTAGCTAGATTGAGATCAAAAGATAAAAATACAAATTTACCACCAAAGGCATCCGAAATGCAACAGGCCCCAAGTGGCCCCATGTCCTTGCCCTCCTCCCTCCCAGCCAGCCACCCTTCTGCGTTGGCTGGCTCCAAGCTATAGATTTAGTGTCCTCTTTGACCCCACCCAAACTCCCCACATGTGATCAGTCGCCAAATCTGATGATTCTGCTTCCAGAGAGTCTCTCCACCTGCATTCCCACTGCCCCAGACCCTCATCCCCACCACTAATGAGACACCTGCCACTGTCTCCTGACTGCTCCCCTGATGCTATTCTACTCCCTTTCAAGCTATTCTCTGTGTTGCTGCAAAGGAGATCCTTCTAAAATGCAAATTCAGGTTTCATCATGCTCCCGATTAAAAATGTCCAAAGTCTCCCTGTGAACTTCAGGATCAAATCTCAGCTTCAGGAAATGGCAGGCAGGGCCCATCAAGATACTGACACCACTTGGCCCCCAGCCCCCACTCGCCTTCCTGCTCCTTCCTTGCTGCTGTAAGGTAGAGGCTTTAAAAGACCAAAGCAGTGGTGGCTGTAAAGGCCATGCCCTGCCCATGCACACGTCGCTTCCACCCCAGCATGCCCCCTTTCCTTGTTGGCTTGGAAAACTTTATCCCTTCTCTGATGCTCAGCTCTGACATCACTACCTACAGGAAGCCTTCTCTGACAGTCAGCTCTCATAGAAATAGAGTTTCTCCTGAAGTGACATGAATATATTTCAATTGTTGAATGCATCTCATTGAATTAAAATTCTCTGTATTCAAGCCTGATCTCTATTTCAAACTGGGAACAAGTTGACGTCAGTGTCCTTGAGTCATAAAACCCCAGTGCCAAGCACAGTAGGCTTCAGGTGGACAATTCCATTTTGCTATCACAATGTTCATGTTAGGTAGGGACCTTCCTATCTCAATTTTATAGAGATGTAAACAGACTCAGAAAGGCTAAGCAGCTTATCCAAGATCACACAGGCAGTGTCAGAGATAGACTTGAACTCAGATCTGAAAGACTTGACAGGGAAGAGGTGCTCAAGAAATATTGATTTCTTTACTGAATGTTTGTCAGGTGCTCATTTTTTTTTAAATTGCCACCTCCCCATATCCTGAAGATACATTTAGAAAATGATCCTAAAGGATCCTAATGAAACTGTTCAGACATATATTTTTGTATTAAAGGACTATACCAGACTATACCATGTGTTCTTGGTGGAAGGGGAGAGAATCGAAAACCCACCTATCAGGTACTACCTGGGTGATGAAATAATATGTACACCAAACCCCTGTGACATGCAATTTATCTATATAACAAACCTGCACATGTACCCTTAAAGCTAAAATAAAATTTAAAAAATAAAAATAACAAAGGGATACCACCTGCATAACCTCTTCCAAAACAGATCTCCCTTGAAATAGGAGTCATGAAAAGAGCTTGAATTTGGAGAACCTGGGGTCCATCTCAATGAACTCTGACCATTTACTTGCATAAATTTCCTCCAGCAAAACTCTTTGCAGTTGGTGTGCATTGGAATGGCAAATACCAGGGGGCTGTGGGCGGGGCAGTGACAGTGTCTATTAGAAATAGTAACAGTGTTAATAACAAGGTTCCAATCACTGAATGTGGACGATGTCCCAGACACAGGACTAAGCACTTGGTAGGACTGTAGTCTGATAACTTGCCCAGGATTGCACTCTGTCAGCAGGCAGCAGAGTGGAACCTTAGCCCCATGACTACTGGGGCCAGAGCACATGCTGTAGTCACTCTTCCAGCACTACTCCACTCTGCTGCTTCTTGTGCTCTGCTGAGATTTAAGCAGGTTCAGTAGCTGGCAGGAACAGCCAAGGTGGAGCTGCTGTAGTCCAGATGCTCTGACCAGTGCTGTGTGAACAACATGGGGTATGCACGAAAGACCTCCACTACTAGACAGCAAGGATCCAGCTGCTTCTGTGAATATGGGGCCCATTCTCCTTGTGCTCAAAAGTCCCCTGTACTAAGAGCTCCCTGCATTCCCAGGAATGTAGACGCAAAAAGGAAAAGGGAACAGGGAGCCCTTGCATTCTTGACCTTCCCCACACCCCAGAAAAAATCTTGGCACTTCTTCCAACCTTTCACTGAAAGAGTTAACTTGAAACAGCTTCCATGATGAATGGCTATAATACTGTCTACGTAATGGGTTTCCTATTTAAATTTTGTGAGGATTTAATCAGTTGGGCGCAGCTGTGCAAGATGCACCATAAACTATGTTGAAAAATATGTAGACATATACATTTATCTGCTACAAATTAAGCTCACTTAGAGGTGGTCTTAATGGCCCATGTAGCCATCATTACAAGCATAAATTCTAAACTGTCTGTTTCCAGTGAATTTGCTTTGAGAAAAAAATTAATGCTCATCCTTAGCAGAGCATGGTAATAAATGAAAGGATCCTTAATTTACAAAGCTCTAATAGCCTGGCCATTTTCCATTAGGAATCCCATGCTGGGTCATATACAGCAGGGTCGCTTCATGGGGGATTCCAGAGCCCAGGCTGGGGAGGGACAGGGGCAGACTTTCTGGAAGTCTATGCTGTGTGGTTTACCCGATCTTTTCAGAGGAAGGCTAAAATCCTGATTCTAAAGCTAGGAGGTGAGCCTGCCAAAAAAATAATAATAATCCTTCATATGAAGGTATGGGTCTTTTTGGTAGAATGATTGATTTTCTTTTGGATACATTCATCACTTCCCTATTCACAATAGCAAAGACATGGAATCAACCCAAGTGCCCATCAATGGTGGATTGGATAAAGAAAATATGATACTTACCATGAAATACTATGCAGCCATAAAAAATGAAATCATGGTTTTTGCAGCAACATGGATAGAATCAGAGGCTGTTATCCTAAGCAAATTAATGCAGGGACAGACCAAATACCATATATTTTCACTTATAAGTGGGAGCTAGTCATTGAGCACATATGAACATAATTATGGGAACAACAGATACTGTGAACTACTAGAGGGTGGAGAGAGGAGAAGTGAGTAAAAAACCTACCGATCGGATACTATGCTCACTACCAGGGTGAGGGGCTGTATACTCCAGGCCTCAGCATCACACAATGTTCCCGTGTAACAAATCTGCACATGTACCTCCTCTATCTAAAATAAAAATTGAAAAAAAAAATCCTTCCGTCTTGGCTGTATCCAACGTCAATGTGAATGTGTGTCCAGAGACATACCTTCAGCTTTGCTCTGGCTGTGATGGCAAAACCCACTCAGCACATGGATAGCCAAACAGCGAGTGTGCATCTAGTGCTAACAGAACTCATATCACGTGGAAGCTCTCTCACTCTCTCCACTTTCTCTCTAACCCTGAAAAATGGCACAGAGGAGCTGGGTTTGAATCCCAGCCAGCTACTTTGGCAAAGCCTGATCTGGCAACTGGCTTCTCCACGTAGTCACAAAGAGCTGCCAGTTTGCAAGACATTCTCTCATTTCTCCTTTCACATCTCAGTTGATCCTTACCTTATGACAACTTTAGGAGGTAGGTACAATTATTTCTCCTATTTTAATAGGACTGGGGCTAGAGCAAAGCAAAAGAAGCATGCAGGGTGCCAGATTTCAATAAGCACTGACTCTTGAAGTCCTATCTGTGCCAACTCTTCATTTGTGTGACCTGACATAAGAGCCTCCTTAAACTTTGCTCCTTAAAGGCCTCTTGCCACACCCTAGTTCCAGCCCTGGATATGGACCCCATGGCACAGAGAAGGTAAGTAACTTGTCCAAGGACACACAGGCACTACATGAGAGAGCTAGACTACAATTCATAAACGTTTGACTCTGAATTCTGATTTCATTTCTATATACCATGATGATGGCCATTTAAATTGAAATGTTTAATTTTATTCAGCCCAAGTTGGGTATTTACTGTGGACCAAACTATACAGCCAAAGCTTTTACATGAGAACTATGTCATCTCATTTTTTTCATGGCACCTTTTACTTTCAGAAATAACCTTATCAAAAAGTTGTGGCCTGTGTGCTCCCCTGGAATATTAACCACTTTATCCCAGTGGCTAGAACAGTGCTTGGCACATAGTAGGTGCTCAGTAAATATTTGTTGAATAAATTATCTTATTCAAAACATGTTTAAATGAGAAGTTGTATGAAACTAGTAGGATGGTTCTCATGCCTGGTTGCAGGTACCCGAAAGATGGTACTGAACCACTTAGAAAGTGTGGTTTATTTCCTCTCTGTTAAGTATCAGGTGTTCCCATAACTCAACCATCCTGGGAAAAGGAATTGGTGATGGAAAATCCAATCTTAAAAAAATTTAAATCTGGGATGGTTTTGTCTGGAGCTTTTTCAGAAATGAAAAATGCAGAAACACTTTCACCAAAGTGTCTGATGGCAAGAATTGGGGTTGCATTAGAAAGTGGTAGACGGGGCTGGGCACAGTGGCTCATGTCTGTAACCTCAAGGCTTTAGGAGGCTGAAGTGGGAGGATTGCTTGATGCCAGGAGTTTGAGACCTGCCTGGGTAGTAGAGCAAGACTCCTTCTCCAAAACAAAACAGAACAAAAAAACAACAACAAAAAACAAAGCCAGGTGTGGTGGCACTGCCTGTAGTTCCAGCTACTTGGGAGGCTGAGGTGGGAGGATCACTTGAGCCCAAGAGTTCAATTCTGTGGTGAGCCATGATCACACCACTGCACTCCAGCCTGGGCTACAGAGAGAGACCTTGTGCCAAAAAAAAGAAAAAAAGAAAAAAAAATAGGCAGGGGAGCAGGTAGAAGCGTGAAAATCACAATCTTAAACAAATGAGTCTATTGACACCTGACCAGTTGCAAAGACACCAGCAATTACAGGACTCTTAGAAGTCTCAAGAGAAGTGTGTAATAGCTCCTTTTCAAAACTTGAGACAAACCTCCAGAGCTCTGTTCCTGTGTCCTGCAGGCCCAGCCTTCTCATTTGAGACAAGGCTCCCTTCAAGCTACCTCTGAGAAGACTCCCAGTGTGCCCTGTCCCATTTCCACAGAAAGCACAGAGGAGGAAAACAAATCTTTCAGATCTGGCCTACGGTTCTGCACAATTTAACAACTGACAAGCTTGTGGAAACAGGCAAGAGTCATTACTACATTAGCATCATTGCCATTGAAACACATGATGAAATTAGTAGCAGCCAAAGGGAGCTGCTTGTGCTCCTAGCTGGGTGGCTTGTGGGAGAGACCCTCATGGGAAACTGTGCTTCCCCTGTTCCCAGGCAGGCTCTGCTGGGAGGGGTCCACACGGGACAGTTTCACTGGGCACTGGGCAGACTGGGGAGTGGGTGGCCATCGAGTACAGCATTGGGATTCACACAGAGAAAGCCAGACTGCATTCCTGCCAGGTCTCAGTGACAGCACTTAAACTTAAACGTGGATTCACAAATAATGCATTTTTATGGCTAAGAAGGGTGGAGGGCTCATCTGAACCTATGCCCAGGGTCAGGCAAAGGTAGGGGCCTCTCATCTGCACTTACAAGCTTCTAAATCAGCTTCCTTTCGCCTGTGGAACCCCAGTCTCTCCCTCCTCACCTGACTAGCAAATACCGCTTCCTCTAGGTGGGCCTTTCTGATGTCCTATCCTGCCCCAGACTATCTCAGTATCTCTGGTGGCATTCTCAGAGAACCATGTATGTAGAATCAGCCTCCACTTAGCCCTTCCTGTGCTTGGT
Organism: Cheracebus regulus; assembly: GCA_963574635.1. NCBI lineage: Eukaryota > Metazoa > Chordata > Mammalia > Primates > Pitheciidae > Cheracebus > Cheracebus regulus. Next base: position 12,860 of record CAUYQU010003731.1, read on the forward strand.
CTGCTTCCCATGCAGTCCCAGGAGGGCAGAGGCCACAAGGTCTCACCCACTGCTGATTCCTCATCTTCCATCTCATTTCTCATCTTGTCTTCTATGTCATCTCCAGTCTCCTAGGACAGATACGAAGCACCACATAATATTTGTAATAAATGAATCGATGAATCAATAGTGGTCTACAACAGGGCATCTCAAACATTCAGGTGCATAGGACTCATTGGGGGAGCTTGTTAAAATGCAGATTCTGATTCTTGTGATTTGCATTTCTAACAAGTTCCCAGGTGAGGTCCCCACTGCTGGTCCTTGTGCCCTACTTTATATAGCAAGGGTCCATGTTACCATAAAAGACATGAGCATGCGCTGTTATAAATGCAGAGAAGTGAGGCTTTAACCCCCACTCTTATTTTATGAAGCAAGTTGGTCAGGGTACCTGGTATCTTGTTCACACTCTTAATTTTGGGGGAGCAGCTGAGCAGTCAGCACAGACTTTAGAGCATTTTGCGAAATGCTCCATGTACATAGTAAGTTCTACCCCAAATGAAAGGCTGCTGTTGAAGTCCTTCCTATGAATAATACACAGGTGGGACTGCACTAGCATGAGGGCTGCATAGCCCTGCTGTGGCATGCTGAGCTCTGGAGTCCATTCTGTGCAGATTTGCATCCTGCCTCTGCCACGGGCTGCCTGTGGGGTCCTGGGCAAGTTACTCAACCTTCCTGTGCCACAGATGTCTCCTGTTTGACATGGAGAGAATTATAATACATGCCTCACAGTGCTAGGAGGACTGAACAGGAGACTCTGGTGGAGTCCTAGGCACTGATCAGTCTCCGCTGTTCTTAATTGTTGCTTAATGCACTCATGGAAATATGTCTTTGCCGGACCTCCACCCAGAAGAGTAATTCTAAGGCAGCTGCTCAAAGCTCAAACCATGGACATGGAGGCCAAGAGCGAACAGCAACCCAGATTTTATGATTTAAAAGGGATAGAGTGGGCTGCCTATAATAAAGCATTTTTTAAACAAGAGACTTGTTCTCAGGTTGACATATAAAGATGTAAACTCAAGCCATAAATCTCCCTCCACAGCCCGGGTGCTGGAATTTCTACGTGGTGCCCAAATCACTGGGCAGACTGCCTTGCTCAGCCTGGCTCCAGCCTCACCCTCTGCAGGGTCCCTAGAGCCCTGGCATCCCGAGGGACCAGCACTTTTCATACAGCAACATCTCCCGCCCAGGGTCTGCTTCCTGACTTGAGCAAAATGGCAGAATTAGGAAGCTGCGTGTTGCCAGGTGGAAGAAGGCTCTCTCTAGCGTCACACTTGACAGACAATAACAGGGTGCAACGAAGCCAAATACATGAACCCTTCCCAGAGAGGTGCATTTAGGCTGCTTCCAGGTTGATGTCATAGAGTCGATTCAGCGAAGACAGCGGCATCTCTTTGGGCCTTAGGAGATTTTCCTTCCGGAATGCTCCAGGGAGAGACCCCTGCTGTTCTCTAGCGCTTGCCTCTCTTCCAGCCCCAGGCACATGGGCGTTTCTTTCCACCCCTCATTGCTTTGCAGACCCTGTCCATTCTCTCCCTTCCAGTCTCACCTTAAATATTATCTTTCCAGAGGGGTTGGAGCTGATGCCAAAATGTAAAAACGTAGCCCCTAACACAACACAACACCCCGTTTGTCTTCGGCATGGCGCGTCCCGCAATTTCTAACTGCACATTTTTGCTTGCTGGCTTGTTTTTCTCTGTCTCTCCTGCTAGAAGGTACTCACCACGAGGGCAGGGCCACGTGTGTTTTACCCGCTGCTCCCTCCCAGCCCTAGTGTACCGTCGCCATGGCTAGAGTGAAATGTATTGGTTTCTCACTCTGTGCTGATACTTTTCTAAGGAATGACCCTGCTTTACCTCCTCCTTTCCTCACAGCCCAAGGAGGTAAGCACTATCATTAGATCCACTTGTGTAGATAAGGTAACAGAAAAGCTAATATTCAGTAACTTCTTCAAGGTCACATAGGAAGCAGTAGATTCATGAGCTAATTCAGTGGGGCTGACATCAGAGCTGGCCCTCTTAGGATACCACGCTGTCACATAGTAAATGTTCAAAAAGAATTTGTTGAATCAATAAATGATTACAACCACTCAGTCCAATACAATCTCATTTAAACCCACTTGATTCAGTTAATTCAGTTCAATCAATGAGCACTGGGTTTTTGGCAATGTGTTAGGTGCTGTGGGGGCTTAACCTCAGGGAAGTTAATGGCAGCTGTGGCAGCAGAAGCCTGTGTGCAAATGACCTTGCCAGCCTCCTCTGGCTCTCCCACTAGCCTGACTAGCTCATCTCATGTCCTTGGGATGCTAGAATTTTGTGAATCTGAGATGCGCACAGCATTCCGTGATGCAAAACTGAATAACATAAGGGCCTCAGCTTCCATGTCACAATCCCTTAATTGTAGATATGGACACCTAGTCAAGATAAATTAGGCACCTAGCTAAGAAGGAGTAGAAAGAGGATTTGAGTCCATCCAGACTGGTTCTGGAACACCCATTACACTATGCAACATCACAGTCAAAAAAATATATAAAGACGCACTTGTTTCATCCAGCACGAGTGTTCGTTTGTGTAGTTGAAGCCAGAGTCAGCTACAAGCGGGCAATCATCTATCTGCAGTGGGACAGCCAGGGAAGGCTGAGCCAGGACCTTCAGGCCAGCTCAAACCCAAGAAATACTCCATGAGTGCGCCTAAAATGGGCACCATCCTGCTTCTGTTAGAGCAAAATGTCACTAATAAAAACAATAAAAGAATGTCTGCTAGAATGCATACGTCAAAAAGGATGAGCCCTATGCAGGCACACAGAACACACACAGAGTTCAGGTTGAGCATCTCTTTTTCTGGATATTTTCTCCAACAGACTTAGTTGAACTCTGAAACCACTTACAAGAAGCACTAGATGCAAAGCAGTAATTTGTAATCTCCTGCCTTTCCTGCTGCCATCCTCATGAGTTCTGTCATGCTCACAGACCACTTGTACTGTTAATTACTTAACACTTTATCTTTAAATGAACCCACTTTTTAAAAAACTTAAAAATACAATTATTTTAAATTTATGAAAAATACAGTTATTTTTAAATAGTCATTAAAAAACTATAAGTGGAAAATGAGTAATATTAGGTGGTAACAGTAAGTATAAACACAATGAAAACCAAACAATGTTATTAAATTTAAGCCAGATACTGTTCCCTAGTCTCCTCGGAGGTCTGCCCTGTGTTTTTTGCAAAGAGAGGTAGGTAACGTTGCAGAGGCATCAAGGCCAGATTAGCAGCAAGTCAGCCTTTCTTCTTTATGTCATCAAGAGTCAAAGTAAAATAAAGCTGGAAAGGGAATTATTGTCTCTCTAAATGAATCAATGTTCTTAATGCCATTTAACATCATGAAGCCTGAGAAACACTGGGGAACACCGGAGCAGGGCTTCAAGGCCTCAAGTCTCATCTGTGCCACCCATGCACTCTGTGACTTTACGCGAGTCAGTTTTTTTCTCTTTTTTTGAGATGAAGTCTCGCTCTGTCCCCCAGGCTGGAGTGCAGTGGAACAATCTTGGCTAACTGCAACCTCCGTCTCCCGGATTCAAGTGAATCTCATGCGTCAGCCTCCTGAGTAGCTGGGATTACAGGTATGCCACCACCACGCCTGGCTAATTTTTGTATTTTTAGTAGAGATGGGGTTTTGCCATGTCGGCCAGGCTGGTCTCAAACTCCTGACCTCAGGTAATCTGCCCACCTCAGCCTCCAAAAGTGCTGGGATTACAGGTGTGAGCCACCGTGCCCGGCCTCACTCACTTCTTTTCAATGGGCCTCAGTTTTCCTACCTGAGATGCAAGTTTAGACTAGAATTTAGTTACCAGGTGATCTCTTGGGTCCTTCCAAGTCTCAGACTCTCTGACTCATTCCGGGTGAACGATATTACATCCACCAAACTGCTGCACACTGAAATTGAGAATGTGTCCTCCAAGAGCAGTTCAAACACACCATTGTGTCCACAGAAGGCTCATTCCTGGGCTGAAATCAAGTTTCAGGGCTTTCTGGAAAGCCTTCCTCCATTGGCAAAGGTCATTAAGACATGTGAAGAAGGGCTGGGGGCTTGGGCAGCAGGCCAACTCGGCAAATAAAAGTGCATTTGATTTCAGAAAACCAGCCTCCGTGAGCAATTGGAGTGGCTCGCTTTGGTTAGAATGTTTTGTAACTAGTAGGATTATCTGCAATGATAAAATTCATACCTCCCAGCTTTCAAATAAAGATGTCCCCAGGAGGGTATTGATGGCATCATTGTTGCTGGAAAGAGAAAGAAAGAGTGGCCAGGTGATCCCATTGTGTGTGAATAAAAGGGCTGGGAAACAGATCTATTTTCGTATTCACTAACTGCAGACCATTGCACCCCCAGATCAACTCATTCTTGGGCCACAACAGCTCCCCCCCAGGAAGCCGGAATGTGCTTCTAGCAAACAAACACAGGGCTGGACACCCTCGGGGCAAGGGCCTGCTTTAGGGGCACAAAGAAACGCCAGCATGGTGTGCTCCCATGACAGCTAGATCTTCATTCTCCACACATCTGGGGCCACCGGCCACTGCCCTCCCACTCACCGCTTCTCCAGCTGCAGCAGCAAATGGTCTCACACCATCCTTCTCTGCCCATCAAATTGTCCGTGGTCACCATTGGGGACATGTGAACTAAAGGGCCACACTTGGCCCTGCCCAAAGATAAGGAATGGCTCAGGAGCCACAAAACCAACAGCTTCATTACCAGGGACGAAGCATTAATTACTTATGTTTTCCAAATTTAGCTTGAGGACCACAAGGTTCAATGGGAGAATGCCGCATGAGGATGGAGAGTAGTGGCAGCTCATTTCCCTGGCCCCTGTACACTAGATGCTGTACTGAGTGCTCAGCATATGGGAAGGCATTTGTTTCTCACAGCAGCCCTGATATTGGTACAACGCCTATCATTTCATTTTACACATGTGGAAACTGAGGTACAGAAAACCAAGTGATTTCCCCCAAACATCAATCAGCCAGAAAGTGCCAGAGACAAAATTTGAGTCTCAGCTGAGTGGCCAGTCCAGGCTCACTGTGCAAGCCTCTGAGCATGGCACGCAGCCACTGTGGGGGCCAAGAGCTTACCCCTGAGAGGCCAACAACCTTGGGTTTGAGTCAGAGCCTGACACTTATGCCCTCACTCAGCCTTGGTTTTCTCATCTGTAAAATAGAAGTAAAGATGCTAAGAATCAAGAATAAATGAATTAAACCTGTTCTGACTTCAGCACAGAACCTGGCGCACAAGAGATGCTCAGTAAATGCCTTGCTGTGAATGATGATGGCAATTGCTTCTCCCTCCTCTCTGCTGACCCCAATCCTTGCCTATTCTTGCAACCTCAGTCACAGAAATCCCACATCCCCCTCCAACTTCACCTTGAGAGACCTAGGAATTCAGAGTTGAAAATGACAGGAGAGCTCCACTGCCTAGTTTATGGATGAAGCTAGAAAGAGCAAGACATTGTCCAACCTTACCGGGGAAATGAGCAGAGCCAGGAATCCCAGGCTTGGAGCTGGACCACCCCACCCTCTCCCCCTGCTGACTCCAGTTCCCACCCCAGGCCCTTGGGGCTCACCTCCTTCTCCAAAACTGGCTCCCTGACAAGGCCAGGTCAGGCTGAGGAAGGGGCAGCCTGGGCCCATAACTCAGCCAAGTCACCTGGCAGGTGCTTCCGGCGCAGAAGCCATTAAAACCTCCACATCTGTTCTCTGCACCAACAGCAAATCAATATGAGGCCTCTCTCCTTCCCTCAGCAGGTCCGAGGGCTTGGATGCAGCTGCCACTGCATTAGCTCTCAAATTTCAGCCCCATGCCTCAACCCAATCTGCTCTTGGTCACCCCTTCCCTCTCATATTCAGTCTTCTCCCCACACAGACCCCACCCAATAGCCACCCCTCACTCCTGGCCACAGTCAAGCTAGAGGGTTAAGCCAGATATATAAATCACTAAAACATGGGCATAGTCAATACTTGGATGGATGTGGCAGTGCCCACCCCATACTCAGGAGATGAATGCTTCCCCAACCTGCTCCTCTCAACCCCAGGAAGGGTTCAGATCTGAAAAGTTCCGATGGGTAGAATGAGAAAATCAGAAGGCCTGAGGTCAGAGCCGGCTTGGTGCATTTAAAAACATCTCTTCAGGTTATTCTGGTGCACAACCACAGCTGAGAACCACAGGTTAAAAGCATGGCTTGTGAGAAGCAATGTGATCCCTTCTCCTGAGCCTTCGTCACCCTCTATGCTGCAGAGGCCTCCCAGTCACCAGCCTGTCTTTGTCGGTGCAGTAATTTTGTGCCCAGGCTCTGGAGTCAGACTGCCTGGGCCCAAGCTCTGTTTTGCAAGTCTATACAGACAGTGTGATCTCTTAGGTGAGGGTTTTAAAAAGACTCTGCACGCCTCTTCCCTCAACTGTGCAATGGACAGTGAGGGTCCTGACATGACTGTGTTAGGGAATGAAGCAAGGGGATACGTGCAAGGAGCACTCAGGCCAGGCATGCAGGAGGTCTGGAGAGATGTGGCTACTTCTCCATTCCAGGGCGCTCCGTGCACTGTGCTCCACCCTCTCTCCAGTGCTTCTTTGGAATAAAATACTATGATGGCATCAGCATGAGCCAGTCATGCTCCTGCCTCTGCTTGTTATCTTGTTCCTGGCACATGGTGTGTCTACCAGGGAGCTCACCAGGTAAGCGAAGAAAGCAAATACCAAGGTTCGTGTCATGGGTGTTGTTGTGAAAAATGAGAAAAAGAAAAGCTTTCCACCTCTCAGAACTTGTTGGAGCAAAATCACAATGATACCACTGATGTTAAATGCCTTAGGTTTAGGCCGGATGTGGTGGCTCACGGCTATAATCCCAGCACTTTGGGAGGCCAAGGCAGGCAGATCACCTGAGGTCAGGAGTTCAAGACCAGCCTGGCCAACATGGAGAAACCCCGTCTCGACTAAAAATACAAAAATTAGCCAGATGCAGTGGCATGCGCCTGTAATCCCAGCTACTCAGGAGGCTGAGGCAGGAGAATCACTTGAACCGGGGAAGCAGAGGTTGCAGTGAGCTGAGATCGCACCTCTGAACTCCAGTGTGGGTGACAGTGTGAGACTCTATCTCAAAAAAGAAAAAAAAAAGCTCTAGGTTCAAAATAAAAGTATGTATTACTGCTCTAGATTATATATATATATATATATATATATATATATATATATATATATATATATGATTTGTGTATAAACCAAAATTTGTAAACTCCAGTGATAGTCCTCATTGTAAAACACAGTGATGAGCTGGCCTATGTGTCTTGGCCCTGCTGCAATGATGCTGCCTTCACAACAGGACACTGGTGTTTTGAAGGGCCCCTGCCCCTGCAGCTGGCACTTAGCACAGCTTCAAAGCAAAGGGCATTGAGTCAGGCATGTGAGGGCATCTTCCTATTGGAACTTCCCTCCAGCACTTCACTGAGGGATCAGGGGAGGAGCTGGACAAGCTGCTCGACCTCAGGTTTTCAGTTTGGCTTTAGATCTTTAAGTACCTAGTCACGGAGACTTTCAGAGCCTCAATTTACTCAACCATAAAATGGGTATAATTTCCTCGCTAGACTATTTTAAGAGTTAAGTGAGATAACTAATGAAGAAAATACCCAGCTTACTGCAGAAAATGAAGCAGAAACTGCTTGAACATGCTGCTGCTTTTCCTAAATCCTTCATCCTGGGAAATGTGAGCCAGCTCCTCCAGCCTCCATGGGGAAGCCCTGGCTCTTTGGAAGTCTATTAGCTGGGCCAAGCAGAGAGTTAAACATACAAACTGACAAAAGGGCTGTGGAGCTATTTCAGAGCACCCCACCATCCCTGCAGATGGTCCTGGGCCAGATGGCTTGGGAGGTGGGGGGCCGGGGAGGCAGCCCAGATGTTTGCTGTGGTGGCATAGGTATGCCAAGGAAGGGTTCACTTGTCCACCTCCCGCCTCCCTCGGATTTCTCCTTCAGAGGGGGCGCTGCCCTGCCCTGACAGATGTGCAGTCTGGGAAGGTTTCCAGGCCCAGTGTCGGGAAAGAGAGCAATTAACCCCATGCCAGGACCTGCTCTGGCAAAATGGGAAGTCCGTGAGTTTGTCTTGGTGATTTTAAGGTTCCTCTGCTCAACTTTCTTCACCTTTAACTAGTGACGCCTTACACCTTCCGAAGTGAGCATTCTGCATTCCAATTTGGCAGCTTCTGTGTCTCTCTCCCTCCCTCAAAACTCCTTCCATTTTTCCTGAGATATTATTCACACCCATGGAAGTAGTTGATCAGTTGCAGCAGTCCATGTTGGTGACCTAGACCCTTAATGTGTCTCCCCTCCAGGAAAACCCATGTTGTGACTCTTGCTACCGGTAGGAGTTTAGCAGCCCCTCAGGTCAGTGAGGGAGACACCTGTGATGGGCTCCTCACATCCTTTGGGAGCCTACCTGCTCTCCTCACGTGAGGAAACACTGCAAAGAGAGAAAGCTGACTTTCTAGGCCTTGGTTCTGAGCATTCAGGGTTGCATGAAAATAAGAGATTGGGATAAGAGCGCCGCGCAAAGATCTGGAGAATGCTAGTGTGGAAATGAGGTGATGCGTTTCAGTCACTTGTCACAGAGCGCATTACTCTTCTAAGGGTGAGTCACATTTGGAAGCAGGGGCCAGCCAGGCATTTCACTCATGGGGACATGAAAGAGTATTGAAAGCAGTATAGGTTAGGGGCAGATGCGTTTTCTGGGGCAGCAGTGACGAAGCGACACAAGCTAGACATCTTAAACAACGGCGATGGGTTGCCTCACAGTTCTGGAGGCTGAAAACCCAGCATTGCCATGTCGGCGGGGTTGTTCCTCTTGAGAAATTGTCTGCTCCAGGCCTCTCTCCTCAGCTTGTGGATGGCTGCCTTCTCTCTGTGTCTCTTCAAGTCATCTTCCCTCTACAAATATCTGTTCCTGTGTCCAAATTTTCCCTTTTATAAAGACATCGTTCATATTAGATGAGAGGCCTGGGTTGCTCTGGGCATGACCTCGTCTTAACTCACTGCATCTGCAATGACCCAATTCCAAATGAGATCACATATGAATCTTGGGAGGGCACACAAGTTAAACCCATAACAGAGTTAAATATGGCTCTGCCATTACATAGTCCTGAATTCCAACCATGTGGGACCTGACTTAGAAGAGCCCTTCAATATTATGAAGCCTCAGTCTCCTCATCTGTAAAATGTGGATAGGGGTTGGCGGGGGGGATCTAAAAAAAAATGTGGGTAGGAAGAGGCCATCCCTGAGAGGGATATTTTAAGGCAGTGCCAAAATAATGTCTACAATGCATTAAACATGTGAATTGGGAAAATATAAGTCCTCAAGGGACTGCAGTTGCTATTTAGATTATTCTGCCCATGCAGCCACGTGGGGAACTGTCCACCTGACCCAGAGATCAGACAGTCTTTGTCCATGTAGCTGGGAGGGGAAAGACCAGACCTAGTCCCCAGCCATGCAGGTATCTAACCCAGTCTCCCATAGCCCGAGGCTGAAGGAAATGCGATGACAAAATAGAACAAAGATTTCCATTACAATTAAAATTCCTCTGGTGAAGAAGTTAAAGATTTGTGGCAGCAAGGAGTATGAAGCAGAGGTAATAATTCAGATAAGATCAACGCATGTTATTTTATGTCTTTCACATAAGCAAGATCTTGTTAAAAGTATATTCTTCCTTGAATCTCAGTTCCTTTTGTCTTTGGAGGAAGCAGGCAGCTCAGAAATAAAGTTCTGGCAACTTGGAACCATTCTGTGGGAATCCTCCTATTCCCCCCATTTCACAGCCATTTTCAAATAATGTGTGAGAGAGAAAAGATTCCTGCTTAAATATGTCTCCAGTCTCCCAAACTTAAAGGTCTCCTGTCTGCAACAGAAAAGCACCACAATAGCCATGTTCCTATCCAATTAGGAGCTTGAGCTGATAAAATATTTCCTGCCAAGAATAGCAATTCAAGAGAAAGAGAGAGAGAGAGAGATTTTCTTCAAAAGTATGGAAAAAAGGCTTTTAATCAGAGAAGCAGATCTTTCTTTTTATTACTGAGGATAATATGATATGAAATTCTCCTCAAAACTGTACATAATGAAGGTAAAATGAATCATGGGAAAATTCCCTTCTGTTACTGTAAAATTCTGATGAGCATGGGAAAGTTTAGGAGTGTTTTAGTTAGTTAGTCTGAATTAGTGTCTACTTTTTCTCAAAAGAAGATGGTCTCTTTTTGTTTAAAGAAATATCCTCAGGCACTTGAGGTAGACTGAATAATGGCTCCCAAACATGTCCAAGTCCTAATGGCTGGAACCTGTGAATGTTGCCTTAGGTGATATGATAGTTAATTGTATTTGTCCACTTGGTTATGCTATGGTACCCAGTTTTTTAAAAACTATTTTTTTAGAGATAGGGTCTCACTCTGTTGCCCAGGCTGGTCTTGAACTCCCAGGCTCAAGTGATCTACCAGCCTTGGCCTCCCAGGCTGTTGAGATTACAGGTATGAGCCAGGGCAACCGGCTAGAACCTAGCTTTTTGATTAAACACCAATCTACATATTGCAGTGAAGGTAATTTTTAGATATGATTCACATTTTAATAAGTAGACTTTGAGCAATGGGGGTTACCCTCCATAATGTGGGTGGGCCATATCCAATCAGATGAAGGTCTTAAGAGAAAATAATAAGGTTCTCCGAAAACGAGAATTCTGCCTCCAGACTTCCTTCACTCTCAGAACTGCAACATCAACCCTTTCCTGAGTCTCCAGCCTGGTAGCCTGCCCTGCAGAGTTAAGACCTGCCAGTTTCCATAATCATGTGAGTTAATTCCTTAAAATAAATATCTGTCTCTATCTATCTATGAATCAATCATTTATCTCTATCATCTATCTGTTTTCTATCATTGTCTATTATCTATCTATCATTGCTATTATCTACCTGTCTATCTAATTGATTCTGTTTCACTGGAGATGTGATATCATTCAGAGTTTTGAGATGGGAAGATTATCCCGGATGATCTGGGGGGTCCTTATAAAGGGACTACAGAAGAAGTCAGAGTCAGAGAACATGATGTGTTGACAGGAGCTGAGGCTGGAGATGTGATCTGTATATGGAAAAAGGAGGCCATGGCCAAAGGAATTCTGGCAACCTCTAGAAGCTACAACAGGCAAGGAGATAAATTCTCCACTCAGAGCCTCAAGAAGAAGCCAGTCCTGCCCACACCTTGATTTGGGGCCTTCTGGCCCCCAAGCCTATAAAAGAATACATATGTGTTGTCTCAAGCCACCAAATTTGTGGTAATTTCTTACAGCAGCAATAGGACACTAATACAATGACTATGAGCTACCAAAGGAAACTTGTTGGGTATGCGAAATAAAAAGTACTTTTAGACCCCTGTTTATTTATTTATTTATTCTGAGATGGAGGCTCACTTTGTCACCCAGGCTGGAGTGCAGTGGTTGGAGCTCAGCTCACTGCAACCTCTGCCTCCCAGGTTCAAGCGATTCTCCTGCCTCAGCTGCCTGAGTAACTGAGATTACAGGTGTGAACAACCATGCCTAGCTGATTTTTGCATTTTTAGTAAAGGTAGGGTTTCACCGTGTTGGCCAGGTTGGTCTTGAACTCCTGACCTCAAGTGATCCGTCCGCCTTGGCCTCCCAGAGTGCTGGGATAGAGCCCTGTATTGACAATTATTATCATTAAAGGTTATTATTCTATGTAGGTAGCTCTCATAAAGAAATACAGAGGAAGATGCCTCACAACACAGAGTATTTATAAGAATTCAGAGAAGAGGAAATGGCAACATCAAATAAATGCCATAAATATTTTGACCTAGTTGATAATAATGAGATTTTTGCCTACCTGCTTAGTAAATGTCTTGAGTGATAATACTCACTGAGGTGAAGACTGTGGCAAGGCAGCACTTTCCAACACAGCTGGTGGAAATGTAAATGAAAAGCATCGTTTTGGAAATTATTTACATAACATATATCAGAGGCCTGAAAATTTATATCTTTTCACCCATATGTTCACATTTAGGAATCTAGCTCAAGGAAATAATCAGAGATGTAGGCAAAGATGAGTGTGTAAGTGCTGCAGCACTAGATACGATGAAATGAAAGCAACTGATGAATGTCCATCAATATAATGATAGTTAGGGATACTGGAGTGAATATTATGCAACCATTAAATAGAGGGTTTTTTAGAAGTCTTTGTCATGGAGTGATGTCAGTGAAAATAGTGAATTATGGGATTCTAAAAGTCAACCACTGCATAAAACAATGAAATAAACAGACAAAAATGGTCATAATCCATGTCTGACAATCAAACTATGAAAACCTAACCACTCCTCAGTGTGGTGGTAGCCTTGAAAATAGTATCTCCTATTCTCCTTTCCAGCATAAGAGGAGCAGAATAAGCCTCAATAATTTTTTTTTTAGAATAAAAAGAATGAAAGAGAGAAAGAAAGAGGAAGAGATTTTAGAAAAAGAGAGAAAAGGAGAAAGAAAGAAATAGCAAAAGAAAGGAAAAAAAGAATGAAAGAGAAAGAGGAAGAGATTTTAGAAAAAGAGAGAAAACAAGAAAGAAAAACAGCAAAAGAAAGAAAAAAAGAATGAAAGAGAGAAAGAGGGAGAGAGAATGGGATTCTTGTTTTATTGCCCAGGCTAGAATAGTCTAAAAATGGGTATTAAAAACCTCTTTTATGCCAATAATTGTGTTTAACAATGGAGACAGGAAGGAATAGGGGATGAAAGTAACAAATAAGCAGACAACCAATATTTTATTTAAACCTGGGAAATGCTATTTACCTCAGTTGGTTGAGCGCCTGGTGCTCAGTGTCTCAGCTTTGACTTACATTATGGGCTGTATAATCTCCGTAGAGCTCCATGTTTTCTGCAACCTATGAAATTTGGTCATATTGTTCTCTCTGCCTCCTTTTCCCCCTCCTCCTTTTCGCCATAGTGAATTTACACTCATGCTTACAATCGAATTTTGAAGTCCTTTTCTCAGAAGACCTTTCCTATACCCAATGGCTGGCCCAGTTATTTTGTTATTGGAGCCTACAACATTACATAGCTTCCTTCCAAAACTAGTATCTCAATTTTTTATGAACCCGTTTATTAGTGTCTGCAATTTGTAGTGTAATGCCAAGAGAGCTTAAGCCTAGGGGATCAAGAATGGCAATCAAACATCAGCTTCATAAAGCTTTTTCAAAATCTGGCTCAAATCCATGATAACCACTAACAAGTAATATGCAAAGATTGAATTTGGGTCACATCTATAACTGGCGATTTTGTTGTGTAGAGGGTCTGAGTTAGATTAACTAAGCTTCGTAATTATATTTAATAGGTTTGTCTATTATTTCCCCAAACATACAACTTTTGAGCTCACATATTTTGTAAATTGGATCTATATAATCTCTTGTTTTAATTTAAGCAGGAAAGCCACAAAAATATTAGGACATCCTGATTCAGTGCCAGATCTGGCTGCATTATTTTAGTTGAATATTTTATAGTGCACTTTGAGGATTCTTTTTAAACTATATACTGTAACCTGACTACTCATTGAGTGGTTTTCAGTCATTTCATTGTTTTCTCAAAGCTTCTTACATTGCTCATCAAACTCCAATATTGAAATACTTCTGAATCTGATAGGATTGAGATGCTTTCTAATCAAGTATGGTGGACAGGTTTTTAATTCTCTCTTGGCTTGTTGTCCCTCATTAGAGACGACTTTGAATTTATATTTTCATTAGGCCTTTTTCCAAGTGTTAACAATATGGTTGGGGATCTGACTGCTAATTAAAGAACTCGAGTTAAAATAGAACTGCAGTTTTAAAAATGCACTCTGTGTGTGTGTGTGTGTGTCTGTGTGTGTGTGTATGTGTATGTCTGCATATCTATGTTTCTCCTCATACACAGATTCACACATATACACACAGTTAGTGCCTACATTGTTTATAACTCAATGATCATGCTGAATCCATTCATTTATGCATTCAATATTTATTGATTATCTACTATGCTGCAGGAACTCATCTCAACATTAGGCATATAGAAGCAAACCAAAAGGATAAGGTAATTTTGTCATGTAACTTATATTGTAGTAACGGAGAGAGACCATGACAAGTAAATAAATAAATATGTTCACATAATAATAGGCACTATGAAGTTAATAAATTTGGTTAATGTGATAGTTATGTGACAGATAGTGATTGAGATGAGGAAGAGTTGCTATTTGATTTAAGGGGTCAGGAAAGATTGATAAAAAATATAATATTTGAGCCTGACCAAAATGATTCTATGAAACAAACAATTTTAAGATTTTAGAGGGAAAGAAAGCTAACTGAAAGTAAACTTAATTCAGTCACGAGTCAGGTATAGATTTCATCTTTACATAACTAGAAACTTTAATTAGTCGAAACAGATTTTTTTTTAATTTTGATAAACTTCAATGTTGAACTATCTTTATTTTCTCCTTTGTTACTGCATGAAAGGGGAACACTTGATGATTACTCACCTGTGGGACTTTTTATTCTTCCCAACTAAAATTCTTGTCCAGGGTTTGCTTCTCGTTGACTACATCTTGGACAAATTATTTAACATCTTGGATTTTTTTTTTAATTAAGATAACAGTAATACTTGTCCTGTTATCTCACCACGGGGTAAGGGATAAAGTTTTAAGATGCTTAAGGGAAGATTCAGGAATCTGATTTATGATTCAATATTTCTGAAAGATTGAGGGAAATTATTTCATATTTCTCCATATCAGTTTCTGATCTGTAAATTAGAGAATGATAGAATCCTCCTCAGCTGTTGTGAGAAGAATCTGGGACATAGTACATAGTCTTAATAAATTAGTATTATTATTTTAATTAGAAAAGGTGCTAGTTATGAAAGTTATTTGCAACTGAAAGGAACTCTATAAACAGAGAATATAATTATCTGTTTGGTAAGTATGTAGTCAGGCAATAGTTATTGGTTAGTAGTTTTAAGGATTTTGCTAAGAAATTATCTTTTCTTATTAATTTGTGACATATTTTGAGTAGAGTATTGAACTGTTTTAGAACCATTATATTATACCACAATTGACTGCTGTTTTTAAAAAGTTTCTGTCCAGAAATATCATTTTCAATTGGGATAGTAGACATGTAATAAGTCCGCATATTTATTATCTCCAGGAAGGTGAGTATTCCTTGTCTTCTTATAGAGGAATGAATGTTTTCATTTGACATTTTAGTCTTAAAGAGACAAAGAAGTATTCCCTTCCTTATGCATTAGGTACAAGGTGAATGAAGATAAATGGAGACAGTTTTAGACACTCAGAGGAATAAGTACAGTCAGAATAAAAGGGTCACTTCCATTTCTAAGCTTAAGAAAGCTCGTGAGGCCACAATGAATAATTATATACTAAACGAAATGTGCAATTATTAATGGTACTGTCTGACTTTTAGCAATTTAATTGTCTACCAGAAGACTATCCAAAGATACTACATTATATTCTCTACTTTTTTACTCCTTTTCCTACTGAAGCTTTTATAATGATTTACATTAGTAATAGGCTTTCTCCAGTTCACTTAATTTAATCATTCTCAATTTATTCTTCCTTTGATGGAAAGCAATTAAAGAGAGTGTAGAGTCCCTCCCCAACAATATCAGAGTCCTCACTTTCATAGGCACAGGTGTATGGTAGTTTACTTTTTTTAGGTGTGCAGTTGTACCAGAAGTCCTGTCCATAAAGTAGAAGCCATTATACCACAACCTTAAGGTCCTTACAATCCTGGATTGCAACATTACAAAAACAAATGACAAGAATGATAGCTAACATTTCTCAGGCATTCACTGTATGCTGCAGACTGTGCTCATCTTTCTGTATGGATTTACTTCCTCACTTAGTCTTCACATCCAAACTGTGAGGAAGGGATGCACATCATCCTTATGTTTCAGTAGGAAAACCAAAGCCCAGAAAGGTAAGGTAATTTGCCACAATCATAGCCAGAATGTAGAGGCACATTAACCCAGAATCAGGCAGCCTGGCTCTAGAAACTGTGCCTTTAACCGTCACTGATGAGTGTAAGTCAAATTATGTCCCTCTCCTACACATGCTTTCTGAATGTCTCCTGTCACAATTTACACTTGCAGATCCCAATGTCAAAATCTTCTTTCTTCAGTTGTTCATATATTTTACTCTCTTAATTTGTTCAGGTCTCTGCTCAAATGGTACCTACTTCCAGAGGTCTTCCTTGACCACTCCATGCAAAATAGCAACCCCTGACACTCTTTATCTCTTAACCTGGTATCTCTTTAGGTCTTAATCACTATTTGACACTACATACTATCTATTCGCTCCACTATTATTTCCTCCACCATCCATAGGGAACTTGAAGACAGAGAATTGTTTTGTTTCATTTTGTGTCCCCAACATTGTAGCAGCTTAATAAATATTTGTTGGAAGGAAGAACATATTAAAAATTACTAAAAGAAATAAATGAGTGTCAGTATTAAGTACAGTACCTGGCACAATGAAAGCACTTAATGAAGATTAGTTCATTTATTTTATTATATAACTAATGATAATTATGATTTTCAAAGCTGATGAGAGAAATATAGGAGAGGGAAAAGAAAAAGTGCTGAATTTCCCTGAAGGGACCTAAAAAGCTGAGGTGGAGTCAATAATCTAGATAATTTTGTTAAGAAATGGAACAAATATTATTTACCTAAAAAGGCCAAAAAAATCAAGTGGAACCTTTAAAAAAATGTCAATAATAATCAGCTATGTTGAAGTTTACATAGTAAACTCTAGGAAAAAGTTAATATATATGTTTTTCCACGGAGCATAATACAGATGGCTTTTAAAATTTGACATATATTTTAGCTCTAGTTAAAAATAAATGATATACTATATTTTGAAGCATGTGTATATCAAAGTTATATGGCTAGATGATATAAAATAATACAGAGTATAAAATGATTTATATATGTTTGTGATATATTTTCTTAGGAGCAGAATTCTGCTATATTCTGGAAGAATTGAATTAGTCAACTTGTAATAAACACAGAAACAGCTAACTCACTAAGTTACTAGAAATAATGTTCACATTTTGCAATTTATGAAATGGAAGTTGAGACTGTCTGCTACCAAAATGAATGGTAAAAGTGATGAAGAAATCTGTACATGGAAACTGAAGAAAACTGCTCTGATTTTTTAAAACTTCATGCATCACTTTTTAAAGATTTTTTGGCTAAACACAGTGCCAGTTGATTGCCCAGCATTACTTTCCGTAATAGAGGCATAATACAAAACTAGTGAATTTCACGAATCATAGAAATATTATTTTGTTTCCTCACTTCAGAAGGATAGATTTATTATCTAGAAAAAGATGACAAGTCAGTCTCTAATAACACTCTACTTTGTGCAAAACAATTATATAACCCAATTCTAGGCTCTGGGTGATGTAGTGGTAGGCAGTGACAATAAAGTCCTTTCTGTCATATCATAGACATTATTTGTAGTAGCCATAAATGAATGGTGCACCTCTTTCTTCCATGGGAAGAGGGAAACTCTCCAGTTGCCAGGTCTCTGCTACATTATCCTTAATTCTTTAATGATGCTTTTGGAGATGGATTCCAAGAGTCATTCACTGTACTTATATATAAAATATGTATTAAAATATATATTAATATATTTTATATTTGACAAAATAATACAAATATTTACATTTAATAATATATATTCAGGCTGGATGCTGTGGCTCACACCTGTAATCCCAGCATTTTGGGAGGCCAAGTTAGGTGGATCACAAGGTCAGGAGATTGAGACCATCCTGGCCAATATGGTGAAACCCTGTATCTACTACAATACAAAAAATTAGCCAGGTGTGGTGGTGTGTGCCTGTTGTCCCAGCTACTTGGGAGGCTGAGGCAGGGGAATCACTTGAACCCAGGAGGCAGAGGTTGCAGTGAGCTGAGATTACACTACTGCGCTCCCGCCTGATGACAGACTGAGACTCTGTCTCAAGAAAAAATATATCTATATATATCTATATATATAATGTATAAATTTTATATATGTGTGTAATTATAGTAAGTATAGAAAACTTAAATATATATATATATTATGTGTAAATCTGGAACTAACCTAGAGTTGTTCCTCTGTCCTCTCTGATGGTTATAAGTAAGGGATGTGAAGCTTAACATCTATTGGCAACAAAATTTCCATTTATATGAATAAAGATGGTCTACAGTGCAAGAAACTGAATCCAAGCACCTAGAAAATAAGCCATTGAGGCAACCCAGCCCTACTGACACCCTGTGGTCAATTAAAGTTGAACCCCAGATGCTCCTATGTATTTCCAGTGGATTGGCTATATGAGATCCTCTAGTACTTTTAAAACAAATATCTCTTTCTTGCCTAGGCTAGTTTGAGTTATATTTCTGTCATTACAACCAAATCAGTTGTAATTAATATCATTAGACTTATGTAGCTGCTAATGTCAAAATGTACAATTGACAATTGTGTACATCATCAGGAATGGATTTTATGGGAGGAAAGCCAAGATGACCAATTAGGAGCAGCTCAGGTTGCAGCTCCTAGCGAAAGCGCGGAGGGTGAGTGGACACCGCATTTCCAGATGGATTTTTATTGCCCACAGACCAGGAGATTCCCAG
The DNA here is from genome assembly GCA_963574635.1 of Cheracebus regulus. NCBI lineage: Eukaryota > Metazoa > Chordata > Mammalia > Primates > Pitheciidae > Cheracebus > Cheracebus regulus. Next base: position 31,602 of record CAUYQU010003731.1, read on the forward strand.
GCAGAGGAGCCCCACAGGTCGCCAGTGTGGCTGTTTTGTCTGGCCTGGCTGTTTTGGCCGGCGCCGCTGTTTTGGCCCATGAGGCTGCTTTGGCTGGTGCCCCGGCATTTCAGTTCTCTGCACAAAATACATGGGTCCAGGCACTGTTATAGCTGGCAATTGAAGCTCCCGGATAGAGAGTCACACATTCAACAGATTAAAAAAAAAGGGGTGGGGGGAGGGGGGAGGACTGAAACAGGGAGCCAGGCCAGGAGATTCCCAGGCAAAAAAAGCACCACAAATCTCAGCGTGGCTGTTTCAACCAGCGCAGTGGGTCACTGCATGGGAAATCACACAGATCCTGGTGCCTTTTCAACAGGGGACTGGAACATCTGCGAGACACACTTGCCTGTTCAACTCAAAAAAAAAAAAGGGCTCTGAGGGAGGAAGCCAGGTGATCAGGCTCGGCTGGTCCCACCCCCACAAAAAAACAGCAATCTGAAAAGCTCTGGATTGAGAGATTCACAGCAAGCACAGCTGAACCCAGGACAGTCCGGCTCTGTGCAGGAGGGGCGTCTGTCATTATCGAGGCAGTCTATCACTATGGAAGTAGTCCGCCATTGCTGAGGCAGCCTGCCATTGCCAAGGTAGCCCACCATTGCCGAGGCAGCCCGCCTTTACAAAGAGAGTCCACCATTATAGAGGTGGGCCACCATTGCCAAAGCAGTTCAAACTATACCCGTATAAACAGGACTGCAGGGAAGTTTACAAGGCAGCTGGACGGAGCCCACAGCTGCTCAGCAAAGCCTCTGCAGGCAGACAGTGACTAGGCTGCCTCCTGGCTGGGCAGAGCAGCCCTGAAAAAAAGGAAGCAACACAACAGAAACTCATAAATAAAGCCCTAAATCCCTGGGACAGAGCCCCTAGGAAAAAAAAGGGGGCTGTTTATGAGTTCAGCTGCAGCAGACTTAAACTTACCTGCCCAGCAGCTTTGAATGAACAATGGAACTCACAGCTCAGCTGTGAGCACCTGTAAAGGACAGACTGTCTCTTCAAGCAGCTCCCTGACACCTGTATACCCAAAGAGTCATCTCATAAAGGAGAGCTCAGACTGACATCTGGCGGGTATCCTTCTGGGACAAAGTGAAGAAGAAACTGGCAGCAACCCTTACTGTTCTGCAGCAGCTGCAGGTGATCCCCAGGCAAGCAGGGCCTGGAGTGCACCTCAGCAGTCCTACAGCAGAGAGTCCTGAATGTTAGAAGGAAAACTAAGAAACAGAAAGAAATAACTTCATCATCAACAAACTTCATCAATCAACATCCACTCAGTGACCCAATCTGAAAGTCAACAACTACAAAGATGACAGGTGGATAAGTCCACAAAATGGGAAGAAACAAGTGCAAAAAGGATGAAAATACCTGAAACCAGAATGCCTCTCCTCCTACAAGGGATCACAATTCCTCACCAGCAAGGGAACAAGGCTGGATGGAGAATGAATGTGATGAATTGACAGAATCAGGCTTCAGAAGGTGGATAATAAGAAACTTCTCTGAGCTAAAAGAACATGTTCTAACCCAATGCAAAGACACTCAGAAACTTGAAAAAAGATTTGATGAAATGCTAATGAGAATGGACAACTTAGAGAGGAATATAAATGAATTGAGGGAGCTGAAAAACACAACACGAGAACTTTGCGAAGCATGCACAAGTTTCAGTAGCTGAATTGACCAAGCAGAAGAAAGGATATCAGAGATCGAAGATCAACTCAATGAAATAAAATGAGAAGGCAAGATTAGAGAAAAAAGGGTAACAAGGAATGAACAAAGTCTTCAAGAAATACGGGAGTATGTGAAAAGACCTAATCCACGTTTGATAGGTGTACTTGAATGTGACAGAGAGAATGAATCCAAACTAGAAAATACTCTTCAGGATATTATCCAGGAAAACTTCCCCAACCTAGCAAGGCAGGCCAATATTCAAGTCCAGGAAATACAGAGAACATCACAAAGATATTCCTCAAGAAGAGCAACTCCAAGGCACATAATCTTCAGATTCACCAGGGTTGAAATTAAGGAGAAAATATAAGGGCAGCCAGAGAGAAAGGTTGGGTTACCCACAAAGGGAAGCCCATCAGACTCACAGTGGATCTCTCAGCAGAAACCCTACAAGCCAGGAGAGAGTAGGGGCCAATAATCAACATCCTTAAAGAAAAGAACTTTCAACCCAGAATTTCATATCCAGCCAAACTAAGCTTCATAAGTGAAGGAAAAATAAAATCCTTTATGAACAAGCAAGTACTCAAAGATTTCATCACCACCAGGCCTCCTTTACAAGAGCTCCTGAAAGAGGCACTAAACATAGAAAGAAACAACCGATACCAGCCACTCCAAAAACATATCAAATGGTAAACAGCATCGACACAATGAAGAAACTGCATGAACTAATGGGCAAAACAGCCACCTAGCATCAAAATGGCAGGATCAAATTCACACATAACAATATTAACCCTAAATGTAAATGGGCTAAACACCCCAGTCAAAAGACACAGACTGGCAAATTGGATAAAAATCCAAAACCCATCGGTGTGCTGTATCCAGGAAACACATTTCACATGCAAGAATACACATAGGCTCAAAATAAAGGGATGGAGGAAGATTTACCAAGAAAATGGAGAGCAAAAGCAGGAGTTGCAATTCTCATCTCTGATAAAATAGCCTTCAAACCAACAAAGATCAAAAGAGACAAAGAAGGACATTACATAATGGTAAAAGGATCAATGCAACAAGAAAAGCTAATGATCCTAAATATATATGCACCCAATACAGGAGCACCCAGATAGATAAAGCAAGTTCTTAATGACTTACAAAGAGACTTAGACTCACACACTATAATACTGGGAAACTTTAACACCCCACTATCAATATTAGATCAACGAAACAGAAAATTAACATGTATATTCAAGACTTGAACTCAGATCTGTACCTAACAAACCTAATAGACATTTATAGAACTCTCTACCCCAAATCCACAGAATATACATTCTTCTCAGCGCCACATCACAACTACTCTAAAATTGACCACATAATTGGAAGTAAACCACTCCTCAGCAAATGCAAAACAACAGAAATC
>CAUYQU010003732.1:0-21418 GCA_963574635.1 Cheracebus regulus
CCCCCCCCCCTACCCCAGCCCAACCCCCCCCTCCCCCCCCGGGCGGGGGGCGGGGGGGGGGGGGGGGGGGGGGGGGGGGTTCTTTTCATTCAGAGCACGCGTTTTAACATGTGCACTGCACTCCAGCCTGGATGACATAGCAAGACTCTGTCTCAAAACAAACAAAAAACCCACACACACACATTAGAGACAGATTCTATATGGTTCTCATAAAATCCATCAAAATGACTTTGGAAAGAGGAAGTAGAAATGGAATAAACACATCACTCTTGGAGAACATATGCATTGCTTGGCTTCTGTTTTCACATCTATGAGCAACAGTATCTCATTCCCAATTTCCCTGAAGGGTAGCTATCATTGTTGCAACAGTGCATTCTTAAAACCTCACAGATACCTTTGTCTATTTTACAATTGTTTCATTCATTTAATATATACTGAAGATCCAGTTAATCAATTCTTATTTTTCTCTTCTCAATTTTCTCATTCCCATGGCTATAAGCATCCCCTAGGCTAAGCATTTATTCTCTCAGGCTTAGATTATTTTTGTTTCTTAATTTATCACCTTCCTTGAATATCCCTTAGGTACCTTCCTGCCAAAGTAATTTTCAATGACATCACTCTTCTGCTTTAAAAAAAAAATCTCAGCTGCAAATCACAAGTCTCTGGTCCTCTGCTTTGTTTTGTTTTTGAGGCTCTGTCTATAGACTGGGCCTCCTCTGGCCCTGTAATCTGATTTCCCACTTAAAGTGAAGGGACAGCAAAAGTGAGGGCACAGATGTCTCTTTGCCTTAAGTGTTGTCTTGCACTATTGCCTCACCTATCCAGATCAAATCTACTGTTCTAAGCCCAGCTCAAGGCTTATTTTTTCCATAAAACCTTCTTGCACTAGACTAGTTCAGGTTTTATTGCTTTCCAACTCCTTTGAACTTCTATAACTTAAATAGTCTGTACAGTACAATTTAGCACTTATTTATGAACCAGGATATAGGCTTCTTGAGAGTGGAACCATTCACTCTCCCATAATCTACATAGTACAACCAATACAGCATGCAGCAGTGTGCTGATCTCTAGAAGAGCCTCAAGTGAAAAATCGATCAGTAAAGAAATAGGCCCCTGGAAATATGAATGCCGGCACTCACATGAGCAAAAATCCTGCTCTGCTAGTCTTTATTTCTCTCTGAGACAGGGTGATTTTATCAAAGAGACTGCAGCTATGGGCAAAGTTCCTGTAGCCCTGATACTGCCACTGGGGCTGCTTCCAACATTCACAGAAGCTCAAGCCTCCCAGCGATGATGGGTCTTTTCCTGAAGTCTCCTCTGGATTAGCTTCCCAAACAGGGCTCCATCTGCAGAAGTTCCACTGCAGCTTCTGCCTCCCCACTTGAGGATGACTTATTTGATGGGTAAGTCTGTGAGGACCAGGCCTTTTCAACTGCACATTTCTCTTTGAGATCTGCCCACAAGCAGAGAATACTTGGGTGCTCTGCTCTCCAGCATGGCCTGGATGGGACTGGATGGTTAAATCTTTTTAATTCTGGGGTTCAGTGTTACTAAGCTCTTTATGCTGTTCTCTTAAATCATGTTCTCTCTAATAGTTCTATGGATGGAAAGGAAAGAGCTGCTACCTTGATCTCCATCTGATTGGCTCCTTTGTTTCTCAATTGGTTGAGAAACAAGGCAGGAAAAAGACTCCTCAAACCCCAACAACAATCAACAGTAAAAAGAGTTTTGTTATAAATAACTAATAAGGAAAGTAAAGGGTAATAAAAACTATATAAATTAACTCTAATCAGACCACTTGTCTAACACATATGAAGGGATTAAGTTCAAAAAAGAAAAGAAGAAAAAAATTCAATAACAAGAAAGATAATGTTCCTCAAAGTCAAAATTCTTACGGTTTATGAAAATCCTTCCGTACCAAGTCATCAAGAGTAGGTAACCCTCAATTCTGTTTCGGAATCAGAGACAAATACAAAATAAATCCACAAAAACAGCATTCTTTTCCAGTGGTCTAAAGACAATGAAACTCTTCTACATTCATTTAAAAGGACAATATAACTCATATCTCGAGACTTCATCCAAATATTTCCCAATGATTAGTTTTACATTTAGGGTTTTTAAAAAAATTCTTTAAGCAAATAGCTCTTAAAAAAAGATTATCTTCAATTCCTACAAACCTGTAAATGCTCATGGAATGACGAATTTCAGAAAAGTACAAGGAATGCAAATGACATCCAAAGTGCTGATGTAATAGGTTCTAAAGCAGCTAGTATACGGGAAGAGAAAACTCATGAGCCGCAAAGGACAATTCAGCAGTTCCCCATTAACTGCATTTCACTTTCCTCAGTTGCAGTTACTCACAGTCAACTGTGGTCTGAAAATATTAAATGTAAAAGTCCAGAAGTAAACAATAAATTAATAAATTTTTAATTGTGTGCCATTCTGAGTAATATGAGAAACTACTGCCTGCTTGCTCTGTGGCACCCTGAATGTGAATTATCCCTTTGTTCAATGTATCCATGCTGTAAATCCTACCTGCCTGTTAGCTGGCTTGAGTAGAAATGAAAAAACATAGTATAGATACTCCTTGACTTGGGGTTATGTCCTGACAAACCCATCTTAAATTGAAAATATAGCTTAGCCTGGCCTACCTTAAATGTGCTCAGAACACTAACATTAGCATACACTTGGGCAACATCATCTAACACAAAGCCTAGTTTATAATAAAGCATCGATTATCTCATGTAATTTATTGTACTGAAAGTGAAAAACATTTGAATGGTATCTGTGTACTTGAAGTACAGTTTCTAGCAAGTGCATATGGCTTTCACACCAGCATGAAGTTGAAAATGTTAAGGTGAACCACCATAAATTGGGGACCATTTGTATGTATACGTATGCCACAGTTATAGGCATGCACTGTGGGTCTTGGAACGTATCCCTCAAGGAAAAGGGGGGACTACTATGTATGATTTTTGTTTTTAAAGCAGAAGGCACATGATTATCATTCATGTTAACAAAATACACTCATGGTTATATTAAGTAAAATTGAAATTGTCAGAAAAAGATGACCAAATATGTATAATTTTATACAAAATAAATGCATATATAAGACATCTTGAAATTATAAAATAACTGATAGTAGTTAAATGACACTGTATCTCTTCTGGTAATAATATTCACGGTATCACCATCGAAGCCTGGTCAGACCTCATCTCATCTCTCCTTTGGATGCCACTCTCTCTGACATCCTCAGCCACCACCTGGTATGTGCTGCTCATCTGCAGACATCGTATCTTTAGGCTGCTTGTACCAAATGAGGATATGTGCACGTCTTGTTCTTCTTTAAGTGTTAAATAATTTACTTAAGAAACTAATTAAAAACTGCTTGACCAAAGCATTGTTAAAAAGTGAAATGAACTACATATGTAGTCTATATGTAGATAGACTACAAAGAATAATTGCATCAGAATTAAAAGAGGATTGTGTGTTTAGGTCTGTTTTTACCAAGAGTGTAAAAGAGTGTGTAACAACATATTACATGCTTGTACAGGAATTCAGGAAAAGAAATAAAACATGGTATAAGGCAAATAATCCAAAAGAAGCTGCAACCCTACTATGACCCAAGAAAAGTACTTTGCTAATTTTAAATTTGATCTAAACATAAACTGTTATTAAGAATCAGTATAGAAAATATTTCCTTCTTTATCAGTGTTCTTGTAAGATGGGAAAATGAAAAGCCTGAATTAGAATTTCCAATGGCCTCCACTACTGATTTTAAATAATTGCATACTACTGATTTTAGACAAGTGTCCTGTGTGCAAGAGACTAGAAAAAAAAAAAAGACGGCTGTGTTAGAAAACACTCAGTGAGATTAGCACAGAAGTTTATAGCGAAACTTTTCTTTGGAGTTCTATTCATATCAAAAGGTGATGTAATATTTTGGGCATTAAATTAAGAATTCTGAGCCTTTGGGACAAGATTTCTTCTAAATACAAATCATCATATACTATAAAAAGTTAAATCTAGAATATGAATCATTCTGAACAGCTGCCAATGCAATTTGATTGTTAGCTCTTATAGGGCAAGGATTCTTGTGTTTTGCTTTCTGAAGTACCCCCACCACCTAGTAGAGTGCTCACAGCAGGTGAATAAAATAGCCTTTCAAGATCTGGTCCAAAATCTCTTTTCTGGATTTATTTGTTTACTTCCCTCATATAACCTATTCTCCAGCCAAATGTAGGTACTTAAAACAGCATTTCTCTCAATTTTAGTTATACATTGATATCACCTCAGGAGATTTAAAACATATTGATGCCAAACGGATATTACTTTTATTGGTCTGATGAAGCCTGGCCAGAGGTTTTCTAAAAGCTTCCCAAGTGATTCTAATGTGTAGCCAAGGTTACAGAAATTGACTTAAGAGTTTCTTTCTTCCCAAATACTTCTCTCCACAGTTTCACCTGTTAAAATCCTAGCCATCACTATTGAAGATTAGGTAAATACTCGACTCAGCCATATCTGGAACACTGTTAAATTCATCTTTAAATTATCTGAGTTTTGCATAGGGTCTGGCATGTGGCTAGGAATCGATCAATGTTTAAGTGGTGCATAATCCTGGGAGCATGGCACACAGCAGAAACTCAGTACCCAGTGATTGAAAGAATGACACACAGCTGATCATGATTTGCAGATTCCCCATGTTGGCAAATCTACCTACTTGCTAAAACTTGTTTGAAACCCCTAAATTAATACTTGTGATTTTGAGGTCATTCCACAGACACATGTACAGAGAGGATGGTGAAAAATTTGAGTTGCCTGGGGCATATGTTCCAGCAGAGGCTGAATGAGAAGCTCTGCCTTAGTGTTTCATGTCTCTGTAAACAAGAGTCCTTTTCTTCGAGGTCTGTTTAGTGCTATGTGTTTCCCATTTTTGTGTTTTGTTGGTGAATTTGCTGTTTAAAATGGCCTCTAGTGTAGCCAAAATGCTGTCTAGTGTTCCTAAGTGCAAGAAGCCTGTGACGTGCCTTACAGAGAAAATATGACTGTTAGATGGGCTTTGTTTAGGTGTAATTTAGAGTGCTGTTGGCCATCAGTTCAATGTTAATGAATCAACAATATATATTAATTAAGGCATCTTTAAACAGAAACACACATAAAACAAGGATATATATTGATGGGCTGATAAAAATGTTGTGACCAGAGACCATTTCCTTTAGCAAATGGGCACCTCCTAGGTGCCAAGCACTGAGGCTACAGCAAGAACAAAGCAAGTCCTCTCCTCTCCCCAAGGTTGCAGTGCAGTGGGTGATGAGGCGGGGGGAGAATTTAAATAATAAATACACGTCAGGTGATGGTAATTTTTGACCAGGGAAGGCGTCTTAGATAAGGTGATATTTATGCAGATACCTAAACAAAGTGAGAGGATATGTGTGACAGGGTTATGATCTGAATGTTGGTGTCCCTGCAAAATTCATATATTGAAAACTAACATCCAATGTGATAGAATTAGGAGGTGAGGCCTTTGGGAAGTGATTAAATCACGAGGGTTCCACACGTGTGAATGGGATTAGCGCCCTCATAAAAGAGGCTTCAGCAAGCTCCTTTGCCCCACTATCACTCTGAGGATGCAGTGACAAGATCCCCTTGACGAGGAACAGGATTTCACCAGACATCGAAACTGCCAGCACCTTGATCTTGGACTTCCCAGCTTCCAGAACTGTGAGCAATACATTTCTATTATTTATAAATTACCCAGTGTAAGGTATTTGGTTATAGAGCAGGAATGGATGAAAACAAATAGGAACAAAGCTGTGAGATGACAGTGTGTGTGGTGTGCTCATGGAATAGCAGGGTGGCCAAGTCTGAGGTGGCCAGGAGCCTCCAAGGGAGGAGTCAGAAAAGGCAAGGTCAAGGGAAGCCAGGTCATGCGGCGCATTAAAAGGCAGTGCTTCTCAAGCTTTAAACTGCATATGAATCATAAGAGGATCCTGAAGTTTCTTAATCAGGATGTCTGGAGTGGCGTCTGAGATTTCACATTCTACAATTTCATAGGTGATGCTGTTGCTGTTGGTCCCTGGATCCCACTACTTTAAGTAGCAAGGTTGTAGGTCACATGAAGGAACTGGCTTGTATTTTGCAATGCGAAACTGCTGGAGGGTTCTGAGAGGAGTGATGATCCTATTTTATATTAATATCTTATCAACTTGGGCTTACTTCCACACTTTCAATTGTGTTTCACTGATCTTTTGCTATTTCTGTGCCCATAGCACATTAATAACTGTAGATTTGTAATATATTTGGTACCCTCTGTGCAAGTCTTCTCATTTTCATATTCTTATTCTGGTTATTTTTGCATGTGCATGCTTCCAGATACTCTTGAGAATTGTTTTGACAAGTTTTAACCAAAAAGCTGTTGGGAGTTTGATGGAGATAGTGCTGTATAAATAGGTACTTAAAAAGCATTGCTGATAAAAATTAGCTGGGCATGGTGGCGGGTGCCTGTAATCCCAGCTACTCAGGAGGCTGGGGTAGGAGGATCACTTGAACCTGGGAGGCAGACATTGCAGTGAGCCAAGACTGTGCCATTACACTCCAGCCTGGGCAACAAAGCAAGACTCCATCTCCCAAAAAAAAAAAAAAAAAAGCATCGCTGATTTATTATGTTAAATTGTTCAATCAATGATAATTTATTGAAAATTTAAAAATCTTTCAGTGGATTTCCCCAGATTTCTTTATGGAGGACGTTCTTAACAAACTTTTATTTTTATGTTCTTTGAGACAGGGTCACACTTTGTTACCCAGGCTGTAGTGCAGCAGTGCAATCTCAGCTCACTGCAACCTTCACCTCCTGAGTTCAAGCAATTCTCCTGCCTTAGCCTTTTGAGTAGCTGGGACTATAGGCGTGTGCTACCACACTCGGCTAATTTTTATATTTTTAGTAGAGAGAGGGTTTTACCATGTTGGCCAGGTTGGTCTTGAACTCCTGATCTCAGGTGATCTGCCTGCCTCAGCCTCCCAAAGTGCTGGGATTACAGGGGTGAGCCACCATGCCTAGCTTGTATTTTTCAATGAACTTTTCTTAAAATATTTTGCTTTTTGCTCTTGCTGCTGAGAACGGAGGTTTTTTCTTCCCCCATTATGTTTTCTAACTGGCTATTGTTGGTGTCTAAGAAAACAGCTATTCTTGTATATAAAGCTTCATTGAAAATTTTACATGTCTCAGTGGATTCTTAATGTTAGTATTTCACTGAGGCTCTGGAGTTTTCCAGGTATATATAATAATATAAAATAATCAGATTTCCTCTTCCTTACCAATTTTTATATCTCTTGATCCATGCTTTTGTTCCACTGCATTGCAGTATTAAAGAACAAGGGTTATTTTGTGTTGCTTCTGATGTTAATGAGAATGACTCCAGTGTTTTAATACAACATATATATATATGTATCTCATGTGGGACAAATTAACCTCTCCATGCCTTAGTTTCCTCAATTGTTAAAAACAAAAAGATAAAATATGGTTGTTTTGAAATTTAATGAGCTAATAAATATAAAACTCGCAGTGCCAGGCATATAGTAAGGACTCACATGTTAGCTATATGTAATTATAACTTTTTATACATATATATACCACACTACATACAGCCTTTGAAAAATAATTTACAGAAACACATTTTTCTCCTACTTAAAAGATTTAGAGAAAAAATTTTAGAAATTTGAATTACATTAAAATGGTCTATTAGATGATCACAATTTTTTAACTTACTAATATTATGAATTATATTAATAGATTACCCAATATAGAAATATAATTACTTTGAGGAGGATTACATATGGTGATATTTCACTAAGAATTTTTAAATCAATAATCTTAAGAATGGCTTGTCACTTTCTTTAACCTATTTGCTTTGCCACCATTGGGCACCACTATTTTGCTGATTTAAAAGTGACATGTATTCCATTCAGAATGTGTTCTCAGTGGCAAACCAACTGGCAAATGCCAAAGGGAGTGAGACTACAGTGGGCCACTTGTTCCTATGCAGGCACTACTACTTCCAGAGATCTGGGTTACTGGTATTCCGAAACTTGTCTCTGAATATTTACATAAATTCCAGGGTACAGTTTATTCTAGTCAAAGTCCAAAGAAAAGAGAATGAGCTAGAGGTTGATTACATAATATACGGCTATAAGAACCAATCCATGCCATGCCTTCTCCCTGAAACTAACCAAGCAACCTGTACAAGTTACTTAACCTTTCTGTGTCTCATTTTTCTCAACTATAAAATGGGGATAATAATACCACTAACAGCATAGGGTTGTTATGAGGATTGAATGAGTTAATATACACAGTAACTTATAACAGTGACTGTCACATAGTAAATGGAGAGGTGTATCTTTTAAAAAGTTTAGTGTAAAAGTGAAATTGCAGTACGAAAACTAGAAAACCTGATTGTCATTTATTCCACATTCTTATTACTATAATTCTAAAACCTCTCTCCTTAGTAATGTAGAAGATTATGCAGGCAAAAGCTTCAACTGTAACCCGTTAGCTCTTACCACACGTTGATAGAACCAAGAAATCAAATGCCTTAGAGTTAAAATGCCCAACTCTATTCCTTTGTGCATGATATCCTAACATTTGAATTCTGGAAAATAAAGAATTTAGAATAATGTTTCTCAAAGGGAGAGGGAAATAACATTTAGTTTGGAAAAGCCAAATATATCTATCCTTTTTATGAAAAAATATGATTAAAGATTAAAGTGCCATGAAACACTATGGATAGTGCAAATAATTAGAAAATAATGTTAGAAATTGGTAAGGAATGTAAGTGTAAGACTGCTTGGAAATGAATGATGTAGAAGAAATACATTGATTCAATGGTGGGCAGGAGTGAAGGCAAGAGGGAGAAAACTAAAGTATAATTAGAAGAAAATACAGCAGGCACCTGAAAGGAAACAAAGATTTTCCTCTAGAAAATGAGAAAACAAACAGGCCAGGCGTGATGGCTCATGCCTGTAACCCCAGCACTCTGGGAGGCCGAGGCAGGTGGATCACCAGAGGTCAGGAGTTCAAGACCAGGCTGACCAAAATGGTAAAATCCCGTCTCTACTAAAACTACAAAAATTACCTTGGCATGGTGGCAGGCACCTTTATTCCCAGGTACTTGGGAGGTTGAAGCAGGAGAATCGCTTGAACCCAGGAGGCGAAGGTTGCAGTGAGCCAATACCAGGTTATTGCACTTCAGCCTCGGCAACAGGGTAAGACTGTCTCAAAAGAAAAAAAAAAAAGAAAAAAGAAAAAAAAAACAAGAAAAAAGAAAATGGGAAAATAGCTAGGAGTAGTGGCTCCATGCCTGTAATTCTAATACTTCAGGATGCAGGGGTGAAAGGATCACTTGAGGCCAGGAGTTCAAGACCAGCCTGGGTAACATAGTGAGACCCCATCCTATGAAAAAACAAAATAGGCCAGGTATGGAGGCTCATGCCTGTAATCTCAGCACTTTAGGAGGCTGAGATGAGTGGATCACTTGAGTTCAGGAGTTTGAGATCAGCATGGCCAACATATCAAAATCCTGCCTCTACTAAAAATACAAAAATTACCCAAGTGTGGAGGTGTACACCTATAAACTCGGCTACTCAGGAGGCTGAGGCAGGAGAACCACTTGAACCTGGGAGGTGGAGGTTGCAGTGAGTCAAGATCATGCCATTGCACTCCAGCCTGGGCAACAGAGGGAGGCTCTGTCTCAAAAATAAATAAATAAAAGAAAAAATAAAATACACTAGCTGGGCATGGTGGTGCATGCCAACAGTCCAACTACGAGGCTGAGGCAGGAGGACCGTTTGAGCCCAGGAGTGCAAGGCTGCAATGAGTCATCATCACGCCAGTGTACTCCAGCCTGAATGACACAGCGAGACCCTGTCTCAAATAAATGATAAAGAAAATGAGAACTGAACCTTTCATTTCAGTTTAACAATACACATGGTGGAGAGTGAAAAAGTATTGTAAAATAAATGGCTATAGACAAATTTAGAGCAGCAGTCCTTCCCACCTCTCCTATAATTTCACTAACATTTAAATTTCTAGCCACAGAATTCTCCTAAAGTCATAAACTGCTACATGTTTCAGTTAACTTTCTCCAAAGATCTATAAATTATTAACTATTGAAAAGTTAAAGCCATAATAAATTTTCCCCTAAAATAACTGTTACTTAACAAAATCATTTGTCTAAAAAAATGATCCTTGTGAATGAGGAGTTTATTTTATTGATAGAGGTATAACTTAGATGTATAACTTAAATATAGACTACCTTAGTTCTTGGGGCATTTTAGAAACATGAGCTAGTTGATCAAATTTTACTTTAAAATTCTATACAAATAATACATTTTAAAAGTAATACTTTCACAAGAAGCAGAAAAATAGCAGCATGGTCCATGATTATTCAGTCAAACTAAATGAAAGGTTAAGCCAGTGCCAATGAATGAATTTATTCACAGAAGAAACATTTATCTGAATGCCTACTATGGGAAAGAGATGATGCTTAGTGAAAGATGGAGGTTACAAACATGAATACAAATTGCTACTCTTAAGAAGTAGAAAATGTATTAAGGAAACCAGATTAATGAATATCTATAAAATACAGAGATGCCTGCATATAGGGATGTGTCATAGAGTACAAGAGACAAAGATTTTGTCTCAGATTTGGGAAGCTTCTGAGAGGTGACATATAAACTGAGGACAGAATGACAGTGACGAACTATTCCTAATTCCCTATGGTATAGTGTCTGTATTGGGCAGAAGGAGGGGAGTAGGGTGAGACAAAGAAAAAAAAGGACTGTTGCCCAGAGAACATCATGATCAAAGGTCTAGAGGCATGAGAGATGATACAACATACAGAAAACGGTGTGATGAATACTCCTGGAGAGGTGGCTAGCCAGTCAGGACGTGGCTGGTTCATGCAAAGTCTATAACGCTATACAGAGTTTCACCTTTGGTAGTGGGGGACAACTGAAGGTTTCTGAAAAAGGGAATAGTGTTCATCTACCCACATTTTAGAAAGCTAATGGAAACCACTGAAGGTTTCTGAGCACACAGTTCTATTTTAGGATGACAACTCAAGCTGTACTAGTTTTGGGGAGACAAGAAACTCAAAGATGACAATTTAAGAAGGTATTGTAATAGTCTAAGTAAAAGTTGACTAAGTTACCTAAAGTTATGCAGAAAAAAAGAGAAACAAACATGAGATACGTTCTAAGACAGAGCCAATGGGTTGAGTCAGGATTTGATACTAAAGACAACAGAGGAAGAAGTTATAAAATAACTGATGGCATCAAATGATACAAACACATCACAGAATGACAGAGAAGAGGACTTGGGTCAAGGCTGCTAATGGCCCCTGAGAGAGATATTTCTGCAAAAGGAAGAGCGATGGGATAAACAGGCATATTTTCTCAGTCTAATGAAGTCTACAGACCTCTTTTCAAAGGAAGGCTTTTCAATGCATAAAACAAAAACATAGGATTGAGTTGCAAAAGAAGCCAATTATATTCTAGTCCTCAAAATACTAAAAATTGTGATATAGTAAAAATATGGGCCTTTTTACTAACACATTAAAATAACAAGATGTAGCAGCAAATCTAATAACATGATTTTGACATAAAGTGTAAATATTTCAGGATATTTGTTGTTTGAACTGTAATGTGTAGGGGACATCATTTCTATGGGTGAATACTGCTATTAACATTGGGTTTGCTGCTTACATTCATAATTAAGGGAAATGCTAATTTCCTATTAGAGGTTGTAGAAAAAAAAGATGAAAAAATTTTCCCATCTCCAACATCATACAATCTCCAAAATATAGGTATTGATTCTTTGGAGAAGTGTGGAACACAGGTTAAAAACTCCTAGCTAAGAAATAAGTATGCCCTAGAGAGAGATGACAGCATATGTTTGGCAGGAAAAGAATAAGATATAGAAGGATTATTTTGGGGATGGCGGGGAGGGATAGGAATAATTTCAAAAGGAGAAGACTTTTTTTCTTTCTTTTTGGGTAAGAACTTTAAACCAGGAGATTGGATTCAGTGGGGCAGGAGAGATGAAGGGTGTGTGCATGCATCCATGTATGAATGAATGAATGACTCAACTAGAACAACAGAAAGAAGAATTTAAGAGAGAGAAAAAAGAAGGAATAGCAGTGAAATGCGGAAAAACAACAGACTTGCTTCAGTCAGGCAACTATTGGCTTTCCATCCCATAATTCTCTGCCAAAACCAACCACTCTCAACTCTGCCATCCTTCCTGGCCTCTACAACACCAAGTGGTACAAGACTGACTGGGCATGGAGAGTAAAGGGCAAGGACAAGGGACTCTGGCAGGGAACTGCCAGTCAACAGAAGCAGGTTAATTTCTGTGGCTCTTCTACTCACTTTTCTAGTCCTTCTTTAATCTTTCCCAGAGCTTAATGCTGCCATTTGGCAGTCCAAATACTTTATTCCTAATTGCTCCTTCCATTATAACTTCCACCAAAAATCAAAATTCGAAAAGGGATCAGGTGTGGTGGCTCACACCTATAATCCCAGCACTTTGGGAGGCTTAGGCAGGTGGATTGATTGAGCCCAGGAGTTCCAGACCAAACTGGGCAACATGGCAAAACCCCCTCTCTACAAAAAATTACCCAAGTGTGGTGGTGCACACCTGTAATTCCATTTATTTGGGAGGCTGAGGTGGGAGGACTGCTTGAGCCTGGGAAGTCAAGGCTACAGTGAGCCAAGATGATGCCACCACACTCAATCCTGGGCGATAAAGCCAGTTCCTGTCTCAGAAATATATGTAAACATTCAAAAAAAAAAAAAAAAAGATCAGTAAAAGCATTAAGATGCTTACATGACTAAAGTAATTAAACATCTATATGTGAAGGATTCTTGAGGAAGGGGATATAAAAGCAATGGATATTATTAAGGACATTATAAGGATATATGGATAAGGGCAACAATGGATATTATAAGGACAGCACTCCTCATATGCTCCTGGTCTCTGGACCTCCTTCCTTATCCCTGCACTTTTCCTTCTCTATGCTTGTGTTCACATGCATGTGTGTTCCTGTGTATGTGTGTGCACATGTGCATGAGCGTGCACAGGCACTGAAAGAAAGGGAAATGGGGAGGATAAAATCAGCTTACCCGATTTCTCACTTACAGAAAAAATTTTACTTCATTGGGTTTGGTAATCAAAAAGCTACTGGGGGCTAGGTGCAGTGGTTCACGCCTGTAATCTTAGCACTTTGGAATGCTGAGGCGGGAGGATGGCTTGAGCCCAGGAGTTTGAGACCAGCCTGGGCAACACGGTGAGACTTTGTCTCCACAAAAACTAAAAAAAAAAAAAAATCAGCCAGGCCTGGTGGTGTGTGCCTATACTCCCAGCTACTTGGGAAACTGAGGTCGGAGAAGCCTTGAGCCCGGGAGGTTCAGGCTGCAGTGAGCCGTCACTGCGCCACTGCACTCCAGCTGGGGTGACAGGGCAAGACCTTGTCTCAGAAAAAAAAAAAAGCTACTGGGGAAGCAAAGATCTGGCAATTAGACAAACGAGTCAGTCTTCAGAATGGTGTTTCTAAAATAAGTTACTGACTTTTATTTTACCTTCTAATTCTGATATTTTTTAGATAACACGAAAAGTTGAGTAAGCGTCTATCACACATTGAAGAGTATGAGAATTCTATACACAGTATATAGGTTTATAAATTATTTCAGGATTTTGAGCATTTGTAAATACATGTGGAACTGTCCTGCTCGCATTAGGTGTATACCATCAAATAAGTACCCAATCTAGTAAAATGCACATTTATTTACTATCTAAGTAGGAAACAAACAGTTATGGTCTACCTGTTATTTTGAGGAATGCTCAGGCCCAAGACTCAGCACCCGGTAGCACACATGCCAAGGTAACATTCTGGCTTCTGGCTGTCACTCAGGAGTTCCAAAGTGTTTTCTCCACCTGCCACATCTTCACTCAGGTGCTATCACAGCACGAGATGAGCTCGAAGCTAAGCTGCAGCTGCCAACCTGGTACGTGCTTCCCTGATATCCGGGCCAGTAGTTCAATTTCCCACCGCAACCAAATCCACAAAATCAATTTTGAAGTTTTTTCTTATAAACGGATTCCTGATTTTTCTTTAAAAAATCATACTTTATACTACCTACACTCTGAAGCTAGTCTTTCTTTTAGTACAGAATATCTCTCTGATTTGTAGAATCTGAATTTGACTTCAAACATTGGCTGTTTCCTGTTCCCTACTGATGTTCTTATTCCACAGAGGGGTTTGAAAGACCTTAGGACCAGTCAGAGCCTCTCTCATTAATGTAATCAGAAGAACTGAGAGAACGTTTAGGAGTAGGAAGCTTAATGGGAAATAAAAGGGCAGGGATGCATTAGTTGTCTGTTCATTGTCTTACAGGAATCAATAGAATTGCCACCCTTCTCCATTCTCAAGAATGTGGAATAATCTCTATAATTCCACTATTCCCATGGCAGTTCATTCATTCCATCCAGAAGCAGGAGGAGAAAGAGGAGTTAATTATTATTTCCAAAGCTTTAAAATCTTGAGCATGAGGGTGGAGAGTATTCAGAAATGCTCCCGGAAATATTATTAAACTGATAAAAAGAGTAGAGTAGGGGCCATGGAAAAGCCATAGATGCTGACTCAACTTCCAACCCCCAAGAAATCCTATAAAACCCATAGAAGGGAGCATACCAGGGCCAGTGTGGAGGTCTATTAATATGACAGGGAAATTCCATTTAAGGAACTCAATTACTTTTAAAACAAACTAGAAAAAATACATTTATTTTAAAAGTTATATCATCCCTATTCTTATACAAAGAGGACAAAAAGCCCTGACAAGCATAAGTTTTTGTTTTTGTTTTGAGACAGAGTCTTGCTCTGTTGCCAGGTTGGAGTGCAGTGGTGCAATCTCAGCTCACTGCAACCTCCGCCTCCTGGGTTCAAGAGATTATCCTGCCTCAGACTCCCAAGTAGCTGGGACTACAGGCGCCCGCCACTGTGCCAGATAATTTTTGTATTTTTAGTAGACATGGGGTTTCACCATCTTGGCCAGGCTGGTCTCAAACTCCTGACCTCGTGATCCACCGGCCTCAGCCTTCCAAAGTGCTGGGATTACAGGCATGAGCCACTGTGCCTGGCCACATAAGTTTTATTTCTCTTATCCACAGACCAGGGTTACATGTTTAAACAACAGCAACAACAAAAGTATCTCAAGTATTCACTTAATAATTTACTGTGGGCTGCTTGACGTCAAAGTTGAGATACAGGCAGACATTTGTGCTAGAATAACTTTTTCATGGCACTGAGGAAAAACTCAAACCTGGAAAGTAGAAATATACTCTCACCATGATGCATAAAAATGAGAAGTTAGAGGCAGATGGAAAGCCAAAAACAAATCGTCTAAAAATCCCACTATCTGTAAATTAAAATGCCCTTCTAAATAACTGTAAAGAGAAATAAAGATTACAGACTACTTAGAAATGAATGACAATAAAATTATAGCGTATGAGATATGGCCAAACTGATCATCAAAGAAAAATTTATGTTGTAAATGCATTTAATAGAAAACAAGAAACAACTAAATAAAATATTTAAATTGGAAAGGTAAAGATGAGTAGAAAAACCAAAAAAAGGCAAACAAAGGCATAAAATTAAAAGCAGAAATAAATAAATTAGGAAGCAAAATTAAAAAGTAAAACCCATTAACGAAATGGGAAGCTGGTAACAAATGATGAAGGAATGAATGAGTGAATAACCTCTAAAAAGTATGACCAGGAGGTTAGGGAACTCCACAAATATGTAACATTACAAATGTAATATTCAATGAGATGAAAGGGATGCTTAAAGTGTGCCATCTCTGCATAAATCTTTATGCCAATAAATTAAGAACCTATAATCAAAGTTGACTTGGGAAGAGGCTGTAAGTATGAATAACCATGTAAAAAATGAAAGTTTTATTAAGGATTTATATACTCTATTCCATTCCTAACAATCCTATACTCATAGATTCTGTGGACATGCTCTAACAAAACTCGAAGCATCTAACAATTCCTATGTTACTTAGATTATCCTATGACACTGAAGATGGAAGGCATCCCAACTGGTCTATGAGGCTAGCCTAACTGCTGACAAAGCCCAACAAAGATGGCACCAAAATTAACCAAATACATGAATAGATTAATCTTACTTATATGCAAAAGTTCTTATAAGAGAAATATTATACAGTATGTACATTAACCAGGTAGGTTTTAATCTATGATAACAGATTTCCTAACATTGAACAACCTTGTTAATTCAACTTGTAACATGTATTGGTTAACAGCTCTTAAACTGGATTGAGTGGGGAAGATGTCAGAAAGTATCAAGAACTTCCAGATTTTTGATCTGAGTGGCTGAGAAGAGGGCAGTAACATTTAGACTTAGAAAGGAACAGATTTAGAGGGATAAAAATTCTGTTTTAGATAATTTTAGTTTCAGATACCAATAGCTATCCAAGTGGAGCTGTCCACAAGATAGCAGTGTACAAGAGAGAAGTCAGGATCGGAGATATAAATATGGTAGTCATCAGCACATGGATGGTATTTTAAAATATAGTATTGGATGGACTCATTTTGGAAGAGTGTAGAAAAAGAGAGTACAGGAGCAAAATTTTAGTACCCTACAACTAGGAAGACATCACCTAGATTTGTGAATACCTTATTTTCATGTAGTATATATTGCTACTAATCACTTTTTTACATGCTAAATTAGGACTTTGGTACAAAAACTATTAAATAAAAACCTCATGATATCACAATGTGGTTTGTCTACCAGCCTCTGAAGAGCTCAGTTTCAATAGCACTGTCATTTTCGGTGTTTGTAAATTATTTGAATCTTTTTTGAGAGAGCAGGAGCTTTCAAACAGTGCTCTTGCAAAGTTATCTAAGAAGCCAGGTAAGGAGGGCATAAAGATCCTGATCTTAAGACTCCATTAAGGCCAGGCATGGTGGCTCATGCCAGTAACCCCAACACTTTAGGAGGCCAAGGCAGGAGGACTGCTTGAGCCTAAGAGTTTGAGACCAGCTTGGGTAACGTACCAAGACTCTTCTCTACCAAAACAAAAAAGCCAGGTGTGTTGGCATGTACTTGTGGGCCCAGCTATTCGGGAGGCTGAGGCAGGAGGCTATCTTGCGTCCGGGAAGCTGAGGCTGCAGTAAGCCATGATGGTGCCACTGTGCTCTACCCAGGGTGACAGAAAGAGACTCTGTCTCTGCAAGGCTGGGTATGGTGGTTCACACCTGTAATCCCAGCACTTTAGGAAGCCGAAGCAGGCAGATTGCTTGAGCTCAGGAATTTGAGACCAGCCTGGGCAACATGGCAAAACCCTGTCTCTACAAAAACTGGAAAAATTGGCCAAGCATGGTGGCTCATGCCTGTAATCCCAGTACTTTGGGAGGTTGAGGTGTGCAGATCACCTGAGGTGGGGAGTTCAAGACCAGCCTGACTAACATGGAGAAACTCTCTCTCTACTAAAAATACAAAATTAGGCAGGGCGTGGTGGCTCATGCCTGTAAACCCAGCACTTTGTGAGGCCTAGGTGGGTGGATCACCTGAGGTCAGGAGTTCGAGACCAGCCTGGCCAACACGGTGAAACCCCATCTCTACTAAAAATACAAAAATTAGCTGGGTGTGATTGCTGGTGTCTGTAACCCCAGCTACTTGGGAGGCTGAGGCAAGAGAATTGCTTGAAACCGGGAGGTGGCGGTTGTGGTGAGCCGAGATCGCAGCCTGGGCAACAAGAGCAAAACTGTCTCAAAAAGAAAAGAAAAATTAGCTGGGTATAGTGGTGTGTGCCTATGGTTCCAGCTACTTGGCAGAGGCTTCCATGAGCTGAGATCATGCCACTGCACACCAGTCTGAGTGACAGAGTAGGAGCCTGTCTAAATTAAAAAAAAAAAAAAAAAAAAGAAAAGACTTAATTTGAATGAAAGGTTTTGTACACACAGTTTCATTTACTGTTACCTATATTTTATAGATATGGCATAAAAAACAAACAACAGTGAAAAGAATAGGTCTCAAAATTTATACCACTGAGACAAGGATAGAATCATTAAATGGGTTGAAATAGTAAAATTTCGGCCTTCTTAGATTTAAGCTGATTGACAATATGTTCAATTAAAAAAGAAGAGACCATGCCTTAAATACTGAAAACATATTGTTGAAGATGTTTCATAGAAGATACTTAGGGATTTAATAATTTAAGGGAATCCCTCTATGGCATGTAAGTCTATTTTTAAATTTATCACATTTGACCATTATAGGTATTTTCACAACATGTATATATAAGTAGGAGATACCTGTGTTAGAAAACATGAAGTCCCATTAAAATTGGAAAAAAAGGCTGAATGCCTACTACTGACACTGTTCTCTGTTTTCAGCCAATGCAGTAAGTGAAGAAGGAAAAGGGTATAAATTGAAATACTGAAAAAACCCTGATAGTGTGGGTCATTATTATAGATCCTGAAAATCACAAGACACAACTGGAAAGTACAGGAACTAGGTCCTGCAATTGATCTAACAGCACCTTAAAGGGTTCATTCAGTAAGGTAGCCAGATGATCACATAAAAACAAATAACTTTTATATTAGCCACTATCAAGTATAAAATATAGTATATAATGAGACATTGCATTCATAATAAATAATAATTGCTAACATTTCTCAAGAATTTAAGTGCTTCAGTATATACCATCAAATAATCTCTACAACCATTACCATGGCATTACCATGACATACTATTATCATCATTTTACAAAGAAAGAAACTGAGGCTTAGGGAAATTTTATAAGAAACTCACCCAAGAACACATACATAATCCCCAAGTGTCACAGCAGGAACTCAATCTCAGTCTCTCTGACTGTACAAAATGAACTTCTTAGCACTATTATGCCCATTCTTATCTAACAAATGGACAAAAATAGGCTGTGTGGAAAAACAGTGATGAGTGCGGAGAAACGGACACATACATTGCTGATAGAAATATAAATTGGTACAACTTTTCTAGATGGCAGTTTGCATGATCACATCCAGGAATTTTTAAAAATATACCCAGCAATGTTAAATAGACCCACATATACATTTATCATACTGTTACTACAATTAAGAAACTGGTGACATTCTAAATAAATATTTAACAATATGAACTTAATTAAATTATACTACTTAAATATGTTGAATGCCATTCAGCTAATAAAAATAATTTTTTTTTTGGAGACAAATTCTCGCTTCTTTGCCCAGGCTGGAGTGCAATGGCGTGATCCTGGCTCACTGCAACCTCTGCCTCCCAGGTTCAAGCAATTCTCCTGCCTCAGCCTCCCCAGTAGCTAGAATTACAGGACTGTACCATCACACCCAGCTAATTTTTGTATTTTAGTAAAGATGGGATTTCACCCTGTTGGCCAGGCTGGTCTTGAACTCCTGACCTCAGGTGATCTACCCGCCTTGGTCTCCCAAAGTGCTGGGATTACAGGCATGGGCCATCGTGCTCGGCCAAAATCAGTCTCATAAAATGATATTTAATGACACAGGAAAACTCTTATGATACACTGAATGAAAAGCAAGAACCAAACAAAACTATATATGCATGAATGTGTTTATAAGAATAGATTTTTTAAAAGATGAAAACAAGAATTATAAATGTTAAGTCACCTGTAGGTGAAAATTATAGATGATTTTCACTATCATTTTATATGTTTTCTATATTTCACATATGTAATGAAATGCTAAAACATTAAACTCAAAATTTAACCATAGAAGACAAGCTGAAATAATGAAAATAATAGAAATGTAGTTTAGAAAACACTTCCCCCATTTGAAACTATTTTTTTCCTATGCATGATTTAACATACTTTATGCCTTTTTTTGTTACTTAAAGCACTTTTCTATCTTAGCGAAAATAGAAATAATGTATTTTACCTAAAACATATTTTTTGCACATTTTATATCTGTTCCAGTCATTTAAAATTACCGTAAAATTCCAGAAAGTATCTAATACATAAGATCATCAACTCAATCAGGCCATCAAAGAAAATGATGCCAAAGATTTTTTTTTAAAGTGTAAGTCAACAATGAGGAGACAGCCTCAATTATATGGGAAAACTGTTCCCTGTGAGTGCATAATAAAAATAAATTATAAAGTAAAAGCCAAGATTGGAAACAGATTAAATCACAGAATAAGGATAAAATTAAGCCCACATAATTTTGAATAGGAAATGAGTACAGATGACTAAGAACAAAGAACAAAAACTAATTTTAGCTTCACCCTATAAGACATAAAGTAATAGATTTGAAAGCTCTTTGAAAAACCCAAAACATAAACTGACATATTAAAAGCAATAGATGTGAACTTGATTTTATATCTGGCTATTTCAGATATAAAACAACTAAGAGCCAATGAATAAGTAGAAGAGCAAAACAAAATCTCTGTCCAATCAAATCAATGGACACTGCTAAATCATTTCAGAATTCTGAATGCCTTCTATGTGTCGAGCACTTTTATACTCATTATCTTCAATCAGTGAAAACAACTCTGCAAAGTAGATCATGCTTGATGGATAACAAATCAAAGATAAATTGAGATTCTTGCTGAAGGTCACAATCAGAAAATGGCAGAGCTGGGATTCAAATCCAGGTCTGCCTGATTTTGGAGGCCACCTCTGCTCTTTCCACACTGTGCAGCCTTTCTGGTCTTCAACCTAGATTATCTGAGTATCCTATAATCTTTAATTACTGCCTTAACATTTTTATTTAAGATATAATGTTAGCTCCTGCTGGAAGGTTCATCTACCTTGGGGAAAAAAAAAAGATAATGTTAGCATGTTGTCATCCAAGTTCACAGTCCACAGTGCATGTCTCTCCTGCAAATTAGAGGGAGGGAATGGCCATATCAGCAAGGAACAGCTAACATCAAAGAGACAAGACCCAAAATACTAACATGAATCCATATACACTGGTTCCGGCCAGGTGTGGTGGCTCATTCCTGTAATCCCAACACTTTGAAAGGCCGAGGTGGGGGTATCACTTGAGGTCAGGAGTTCAAGACCAGCCTGGCCAACAAGGCAAAAGCCTGTCTCTACTAAAAATACAAAAATTAGCTGGGTATCTGAGAGGCTCAGGCACGAGAATTGCATGAATCAAGGAGGCGGAGGTTGCAATAAGCCAAGATCACACCACTGCACTGCAGCTTGGGCAACAGAGTGAGACTCCATAAAAAAAAAAAAAAAAAAAATCACTCAGTTACATAAAAATACTATTTTACAACAGTGTATTACACATTTTTTTTGTCTTGAACATTCTTTTATATATTTATTGTATATCTGTGCTTTTTCC
>CAUYQU010003734.1:0-19665 GCA_963574635.1 Cheracebus regulus
CACCCGCACCGGACGCGCATGAATATGAGGATGAGGCGGCCTCGGAGTTGGAGGATTTGGTTTAGGCTGTGTAACACGAGGTGGAGGTGGAGGAGTAAAAGGAGGAGGAGGAGGTGGGGGGAGGAAAAAAAGGAGGAGGAGGAAGAGGAGGAGGAGGAGGAAGAGGAGGAGGAGGAAAAGGAGGAGGAGGAGGAAGAGGAGGAGGAGGAAAAGGAGGAGGAGGAAGAGGAGGAGGAGGAGGAAAAGGAGGAGGAGGAAAAGGAGGAGGAGGAAGAGGAGGAGGAAAAGGAGGAGGAGGAGGAAAAGGAGGAGGAGAAGGAGGAAAAGGAGGAGGAGGAAAAGGCAGTGGAGGAGGAAGAGGAGGAGGAGGAGGAAGAGGAGGAGGAGGAAAAGGAGGAGGAGGAAAAGGAGGAGGAGGAAAAGGCGGAGGAGGAGGAGGAGCTCTGCTTCCCCAGGCTCTATTTCCACTGAGGGATCCCGGTATTTTTAACTCATAACCCAAGCTTTTGCCTGTGGGTCATAGTGGATCTGAAGATAAATGGGCCTTTTCAATGTTTTATTTCCAATCTCAGGTACGCGAATCATCCCCGATCCAAAGCACAGTGTGTATTTCAGTTCTCTAGCCCAGGCAACGAGTTTACTCTGCTTATTCCTGAAATCTTATCTAGTCCAAAGACTGGGGCTTCTTGTCAAAGTAACTTTACACAAAGAAACAACAAAACACAAGTGGGCCGGTTAAGAGTGATTGTGAGCTGTCAGTTTCTCTGTCTCATTTTCCCGCGGTGTGGAGGTTTCTTTTAGAGTCTGCATAGAGAATCTCGCTCCTTCCTTTGAACGGCCCTTTCATTTCTCCAGGCAGGCCCGACTGTTCTTGCACACAGAAGGTGGTCAGAACAAAGATGCTAACACTTCCCTGCTTCTCTTTCCCTGCTCACAGTTGCTTCAGCAACAGGAATTGTGCAATCTCGATGTAAGTTGCAACGTGTAAAACACTCCTATTCTTTAGTGGGTGGCACGTTTCCCCGTTCATGGAAAGCAAAGAAAGTAACAACCAGGCAGAAGGAAAATGCCCACCCCACAGACAGCAAACCAGCCCCGTCATGCCCTTCACTCTGTTGCTTTTGATTATCATTTGTTTATTTGTTTGGTAAATATTTATTGAAACCTACTAGGTTAAAGAGCATTATGCCAAAAGCTGGGAAAGAAAGAAAGAGGGGAGAGAGGGAAAGAGGAAGGCAAAAGAGGGGAGAAACTCAGGCAAAGTTTCTGTCCTTAAAGAGTCTGCAGTCAAGTCAGCAAAGTTACCTACGCAGAGACGTGAGAGTCATTCAGATGAAATGTTCTCGGAAGCCTGGCTTTAGAGATGAGAGAGGCTTTCGTAAAACATTTCACTTGGACTTCAGACACTGGGCAGATGGGAGAAATATATTCTAGGCTGAGGCATAGCGTGAGTAACATCTTCGAACATAAACTGCAGCCGTAGTTGCATGGAAAAGACTGGAGAGAGGGAAAGTTGAGAAATAATGGAGGGTGTTTACCGACAAGCCCAGGAATCTGGGACCGTCTTCTGCGTTGAGTATTGACAAATAGGTAAGTGGCATCATCACACATGGGCTTCTGGTGGAGGGGAGTGACAGCTCTCCATAAGGAGTTTCGGGAGTTGAGGTGGCGTCGGGTGAGCCAGCCTGGAGGCTGCCGCTGTATCCAGGACAAAGAACAGGAGGCAGAACTGGGACAGTGGCAGTGGAAACTAAGAGAAGGAGAAAACACTTAAAACAATGCCCAGAAATCACGCCATCACAGGCGCCCCGAGGCACACGCAGCTTAGAGGTTAGTTACACAGAGGTCCAGGGAGATGGAGACGGACAGAGACATTCAGGAGTGTCCACATGAAGCCAGTAACTGGACACTCCTAGATGTCTCTGATATTTGTTAAACTGAATACAGTTCCCAAAGATCTTGTGGCAATGAAGGAAACTGAGCCGCGAACAGCGCTCTGTTGTGAAGCATCTCTGTTTGCGAGATGGCTGGAGACAGAAGATGAGCCTCAGGGTGACTTAGAAAGTCAGGGCTGGGAGGGGAAACCCGGAAGAGTCTCACATCAGAGAAATGTATGGAACACAGTTTTCAAAACCAGGGTCTGAGTGACAACGTGGAGAGCTACAGAAAGGAAAGAAAACAAAAGACCAAGCGTGAGGAAAGGCTCCATGCTGTGGTGGGTTTGTGCTCCATGAGTTACAGGAGGCATTGGGGACAGAAGCCAGGCAACAGGGGCAAGGAGTGGCCTGGGGTGTGGCAGATCATAAACCCCCTCTCATGAGAAACTGGGATAATAGAAGGAGAGGCTAAAAGAGTGTTCACGAAGAGGTTAGAAAAGGGACTTTTTTTTTTCCGGGTGAGATTCGACCATGTTTCTCTGCAAGGAGAAGAGTCTGAGAAATGTGCCCTAGGCGTGCGCAGGTTCTGTTCCAAGCACCTCCAGACAGCACGCACGCTTCCCTCAGTGCACCCTCAGGTGGGAACAGTGGCCACAGGTCAGCGCTTCTGTTCCCTGCTGGACCATGTGTTCACCGCAGGCACAAATCTGCTCTGTCTCGTTCACCATCTGACACTTAGAAGAGGCTCAAACCTAGTCATTGGCTGGGGACTCAAGACAGAGCAAGGAGCGTTCCCATGACAAAGCTTCCAGAACAAGAAGGAAAGTTGGGCGGGGAGCAGACAGGGCTCAGCCAGGGGAAACACGAGGCCAGCTGAAGCCAGTGGGCCTGTGAGAAAGAGGGCTCCCTGCCTGGCACCAGGGCCACAGTCCCTTGTTGACATACACACGGAGGCAGGGTCTGCGAATGCCCATTCCCACCTTGTTGCCTCGTAAGCATGCCCTGTGTCATTCTGGGCACCGCCCTCAGCAAGAGACTAGCTCTCAGCCACCCTCACAGCTTGGCATGGTGTGGACGTGCTGATCAAGTTATGGCCAGATGGACAAGGGGAAGTGCTGTGTAGGCTTCAACTGGCAGGGGCACATCTTTTTTCCTTTCCTCCTCCTCCCTGCAGTGTGGGACTGAGACGAGAAGGCCCGGGCTCCTGCAGCCACCTTTGGCTATGGAGTAATCTTGAGACACAGACACGCACAGGAAACTTTAGTACAAATGCAGGAGAAGCCTGGTTCTTCTCTGACTTTATAGAGCCCATGCTCTTCATAGCAGCCCCCTTGCTTCCTTCTGGATTTTTCTGACAGGAGAGAAATTAAACACCTGTCTTGCCTAAGCCAGTATTATGTTGAATTTTCTGTTACATGCAGCCAAACTTAATCTTTACATTAATGCTAAAATATTAATGAAACTGCTAGGAGAAGCTGCCTTGCCAGGCTCCCTGGTGGGTACCATCACATCCAATACCTGGTTTCTCAAACTTCCCCGCACCCCCCAACAGAAAGCAAGAACTAGGTACAGTATCTGGCATTCTGTAAGTGCTGATGGTTGTGGAATTCAGTGTCTCTGGTGTGTTTTAATTTGCCATTCAAAAATAAAGCACTCAGATAATAGAAGCAAATTTTGATAAAATCACATGCAGCAATTCCTATTTGGGTCGATAGAGCTCTTTCTTTAAAAAGGCTGAATTTTCTCTCCTCTTATAGAATTGAAGTTTCTACTTTTCATTTGTGATGAGCTGAATTTTCAGGTTGATGAACTAAGTCACTGAGATTTACCACACAGGACTTAATAATAATGATAAAGCTTGGGTTTCAGTGGTGGGTGTTTTGGGCACGGGCCGTTGCTTTATGGTAGGAAGCTTTGTAGCTTGGCTCGAACTGATGTCTCGCTGGTTGCATGTACGTTTCATCTTGGAGGCTGGTCTCCTCCGTAGGTTCTCCTGCTGACAAGCAAGACAGAAAGGAGGCAGCAGGTGGGGGACTCAGCCTTCCTTCCCACCACACCTACCCCTTGCTGAGCCACTGCTCCCAAGATGAGGCACAGAATCCCCAGAGCAGCCTGGGTTCAACCTACTTGTTTTTGTTTGTTTATTTGTTTAAAAAAAAAAAAAACCTTTTGGCAGAGCATGGTGGCTCATGCCTATAATCCCAACACTTTGGGAGGCTGAGGAGGGTGGATTGCTTCAGCCCAGGAAGGAGTTTCAGGCCAGCCTGGGCAACATGGTGAAACCCTGTCTCTATAAAACAAATACGAAGTAATCCAGGCATGTTGGCACAGGCCTGTAGTCTGCACTACTCAGGAGCCCAAGTTAGGAGAATGGTCTGAGCCTGGGAGTTCAATGCTGCAGCCAAAATCGTGCCACTGTACTCCAGCCAGGGCAAGAGAGCAAGATCTGTCTCAAAAAAAAAAAAAAAAAGGATTTTCTTAATTTTCATATCACTAGTTTTCTTACGTGGCCTGTGAGTCCCCATCCAGACTGCAAGCCTTTATAACTATCATGGTGAGATCCAAGCGTAAGCCCTGAGCTACTGTGTCATTCTTCCCCGTTCACTTACAGATGACATTCTTGCAGACCAGACAAACAAGGCTACTTGCCCAAGGCCGCACAGGCAGGAACCTTCAGGCAACCTGTCCAGTGTCCCAGCCAAGCCCCCCTGGAAGGTTCCTGTGCACTGGATACATCCCTGGCCAGCTATTACCTATGTAGTTTATCCAGTAGTTACACCGACTTGAAGAGGTCTTTCTGGAGATGACATTGACTTTGAAATTACTTGCATTATCCAGTGATCAGCTCTGGTCTTATGATTCTTGTCAAGCTATACGTAATTTTGAGTTTTGCTGTGGCCTGCTGACCAGCATCTCTGTTTAAGAGATTGAGCTTTGTGCTAGAGTTTCCGGTCTTGATGCATTTCCTAGGCACACCCACTTCTCTGGTAGAAAGCTAGGAGTCCCTCACCTAGATGATCCTTGTGAAGATGAACAGTTCTCTTCATTTGTGTTGTGAAAAGTATATTTGTTAAAATATCATGAAGCCTTCACAAGATGTTCTACTAACTAGTTCGAGCCACAGCTTTTATACTCTGCACTGAATGAGTTTGCATCAGTTACATAGCTTATCATACGCCTATAATAAATAGATTGTGGCAAACACTGCTAAAAAGTTTCGATGAGGACCAGGTGGCTCACACTTGTTATCCCAGCGCTTCGGGAGGCTGAGGGAGGAGGATCACTTGAGCCCAGGAGTTCAAGGCTGCAGGGAGCTGTGATTGTGCCACTGTACTCTAGTCTGGGTAACAGTGAGACCCTGTCTCAAAAGAAAAAGAAAAAGTTTCATCAACTTTGAGAGAGGATTTTGGATGGTCACAAAAAAGTAGTTTAATTCCTTTACTCTTATAAGCAACTTATTTGATTCTTCAAACATGTAGAGGCCAAAAAAGCACTGTTTCTTTATGTTAAAAAATGGGCAAAAAATCTGATTTTACTTTTATTTCCTCAAAAATCATTCACTAATGATGAACAGCAAGCGCTGGGTCTCCTGCAGTCCCCGGGTGCCAGGCGCTGTGTGTTTTTCACCTGTGTGGCATTTTCATTTTCATCTTCTGCATTTCAAAGCTGGGGCTCCGAGCAGTTGTGCATTGACCCCGGGTCACCCATATTGCAAATGACAGCCAGGGTGTGAACCCAGACAGCTCAACCTCAAAATGGGTGTCTCTAACTCTTCAGGTTGACAGCCTTCTCCAGACACCAGAGCAGCGCTAAGCCCTCGATTCAGCTGTGCGGGCCCCTGTGTGGCATAGAAGGGGCTGAGGGACCTGCTGACACATGGAAAACTATCGCTGGAACCAGGGTCTGCAATGGAGTCAGACTGACCCTGAGGCCTGTTCCCTGAGCATTTTACTCCAGCCTCGGGCTATCTGGTAAAGGAAGGGTTAAGGAATACATGGTGCCACCTCCTCACACAGGCAGCCAAGGAACTTTGACCTCCATACTCAGCACTGACCTCTGTGGCTGCCTCTGTGATCCAGGCAGCCGCTTGGGGACAGCAGAGGCTCGGGGCAGTGAAAGGCAGTGCCGGGGCTGGAGAAGAAAGAGCCAATTCTCCATTCTTCTGTGAGTCCGGAGGTGAACACTGTGAACTTGTTCCCAGTCTCTGTGTCTGGTGCCAGCGGTCCTCCTCTCCCTCTTCTGAGGACAAGTCCACTCCCGGAGGATTTTCCACTGGAAACGGGTCCTCATGTGCAGGGGAGAATGAAAGATTATTTGCTTAAGGTGGCAACAAAAAAAAATACAGACACATCTCCAGCCAACCCTTTTTATAAATGTATTTTTGCTTTTTACAAACCAGGCAGCAGAGTTTCATCATTAGTACAGTAGTTTGGGTTTTTTTCTCATCATTAACCACTTAGTTACTATAAATGTGTTTTTAACTCCCGGGGGGAAAGTACCAGCATACCATAAAAACCTGAGTTGTACCTCGTCAGCGTGGAATGGAAGGCTTCCAAGTCTCAGGAGGCGCACTCTATCAAGTTGCTGATTCGGGAGATAGCAGTGAATCGGGGTTCCACCACGCCCCCAGAATGCTATTCACAGCAGCTTTGTCATTGACAGTACTCCCTTTTGGAGGAGATTTGAGACAAACTTCCAATCACTTCCAATCCTTATTGCTTTACCTCTCTTAGGTAAGGTTTAAGGATTCTTGGTCAAATTTCAACTCAAATAGGTTACCTAGGAACATTCTTAGGGCTTAACCTACTTAGTTCTCGTAGTTTCAACTGAAAGTGATAGGCTGTTCTAGGCCCTTTGTGTTCCTGTGTTCGGTGGTGAAATCACTGCTCTCTCTCCCTCCTTGGAGCACCCACTGTTTCCCACCAACGAGTTCAGTAGTTTTTCTTGCCCATTTCTGCAAATCTGTGTTCGTAAAATCAGCTGATGGGTAAAAGTTACTGAAGAAATTGCTAACAGTTTCAAGGGTTTGCTTAAATTGATAAGTTTGTTTTACTTTATTCTGGTTCTCAGTGGAAACACAAGGCAAGAATGATCTTTGGAATGTCCTGTTGACAAATCAACCCAAACAAGATGTAGATGAGACTCACTATCTTTCCTCCAGAATAACAATCGCCATTCATTTCTGTGCTGCAGAAACAGTCACAAGAGTCATGATAGATCCAGAAAGGGGCCCTTGGTGCTTCATGTGGTATCTGTCTCTAGGACGGGTCTCTTTTACATTCAGCGGGTTTCATTAGAGAAAAAAATTCCACAGTATTTAATTAACAAAATTGAGAAAATGCATATTTAAACATGGACATCATTATAAAAGAGTAATTTTTTACATAAACATAGAATTTTCACCCATGTTACTTCATTTAATCTTCAGAACTAATCTTGAGATGCAATTTCCCAATTGTATAGACAAGGAAATGGGAAGTTATAGATGTTAATTCACTTGTTCCAGACCACAGAGGTGTAATTTATAGAGCACAGTCTTATTTAACAGCCTTGACTCTGAGTCCAAAATAGAGGCCTCCACTTTGCTGAGCACCAGAAGAATGGGAGATGAGTCAGTGTGTGAGTCTCCAGAGGAAGAGATTCTGTGGGTCCTTAGCAGTTAAGGAAGCGTCAGAAACATTTCTTGAAGAATGGATGGGATTTAAATAGTTTAGAAGATGTAGTCCTGAAACTATGTGGCTGGTCCAGGTTGCATGGCCAACAAATATTTGTTGGACAAATGAAGAATGAATAAATGAATGATGGTGGGTGTCTGAGATCAGGAAATTGATCTGGGAAGGGATGAAGGCAAACATTCCCATGGGGCGTTCAGGGAGCAGGGAGTATGAGCCACTGGCTCTAACAAGGGCATGGAAAAGCATGGAAAAGCATGGAAGGGCATGGAAAGGCATGGAAGGGCATGGATTTGCCCTACAGATTGGGTCAGGTTTCATTGCTTTTGACAAAGGAACTGATGGCAAGACCATGAGAAATCATTGACAACTTGTAGGTCATGATATGACCAAACTCAGTGTTTTAGGAAGATGAACAGGGCATGAAGCACAAAATATGTAAGAGTGTGTGTTGACTCTGATTTTAACAGCCACACCCTGTGCCTCTCTGAAGCTTCTGTCAGATCTTCCCATCAGTGGGAAGCAGATTTAAAGGCCAAGCTGCCTAGAAGACATAAGGTCAAAGGAAAAATAAAAAGGAAGAAAAAGAAACACACCTTTAACATTTCCCAACCTTGATTTATACCTAGAGATGTATTATATGGTTACTCTTTTTATTAGGGTTTTTAAGCTAATCAGTAGGCTTGACTAAAGAATTGCAAAACTTTCACTACAAGAAAAACTAAATGAAGTAGTTTCCTATTTCTAAATGATCACAGACACTTCTGAAACTAGGAAAATGCAGGCAAATGATAAAAATATAACTAATGAAACTGTAGGTGTTTTACTGAGTGTATTACACAATATTTCCTTTTGGATTCTTAATACAAAGCTGATTCAGTTTCAAATAATATATGGAGAGATTCTTGTCCTGTAAGGAAGCTCATCACTCTAATGGGTGTCTTACTCACTGGAACAGTATTTGGCTGTACTGGAGCACATTGAAAGGAATTAGATCTAGCTTTGCCAAACTTTCACTGTGAAAGAGTTTGCTATAACAGTGTTTTATTATATTCTTATTGAACTTCAGCCAGTTAAAAATAGAATCTCCTCACCATCCTTTTAAATTAGCCTTAAGCTGCAGATAAAAGACAAAAATCAATGTGCAAATTTAGCTCCTTACGTTCAGTTCCTTAAGAAATTTGCCCTGGTGCTAATATGCAGGACTCCCAGATAATAGAACAGAGTAATTGGAAGTTTTAAAGTAGTATTTCTTGTTCAATTTAGGCCTGTGTAAGAGTCTGGTGAATCCTGTACATAAATTGTTTCTTTACTGCTACAGGTTCTAGTTCATGTCTTTATACTGTCCATCCTAGCTCAGTCACACTGCCCCTGATACCTTTCATGTGGCCATGACAAATTATGGTGAAATTTTCTATGTCAAATTGGAATGAAAACTGCTAGAAGAGTGGTGCCTAAATAATGGTGCAATCTATTTATTCCATTTCGGTAAGAATTACTAAGGGCTTCGAAAACCCAAATAGAAAAAGCAAGCTAAACAATGTTCTTATTGGCCATGCCAGCTTGAATGCCTCTGATTGTTCTAAGTGGTGCAGGTGCTGTGAGCTCCTAGGAATATCCCTGTGATTGAGAGGAGTTAACTCAGAGCCTCGGGTTCCTTGCTGTCCTGCTGGACGAGAAAGGTTAGCAAGATAAAGAAATACAACTTTGCCTGACTTCAGGCGTTAATATAAAGAACCCTACGTACAGGCACCCAGAGATACAAAAAGAGAGAGAAAGCTCACCATGCTTGAAACGGGCAGTTCTGCAGGCGACAGACACAAGTACAGCAGTGTATGGGAGTGATAAGAGGAGAACAATTTGGTTACATTCAGAGACCGGGTGGGGACATGGAAATGGGACAAGCAGTGGAAATTAGGCCAGATCATGGAAGATTTGTTCTGATTTCATGGCATGACACCTGCAAGGCCAGGAAGGCTAACCAAAGCCAGCATGCCAGTGCAATTAATTAGCAGAAACCAAAAAGTCATAATTTAGCATGCCGTCATATAAGGCAGAAGCAAATACTGCTGTCCGTAGCCGGTGATGGGGAAAGGATCTAACCACACTCCAGGCACCTCTGCACATGGCACCACAGAGAGAAAGGTGGAGGAGGAGTGGACCCCACCCCGGGAGTTGTCGCTGTTGGTTTTTACTAAAAAAAGCAAGTGAGAGCAATTGGCCAGAATAAGCCTGGATTGTAGCAGAAAATGAAACTAAGAAAGAAAGATCGGGGGACGTTGTCATAAAACAATCCACATAATTTCTATAACATGGATCCGTCTTACTAAGATAGTCTGAAGTTCAGCACGAGTAAAGTTCCAGGACAGTTCAGGGTTGTCACAGGAAATCTAAAGTTTTCAATTACCAGGACTTAAAGATGTTACATGCTGTTACTTCAACACTTAGTAAACTTCACTGCAGATATATAAGCCATGTTTTAGGAAAACATTAGATGATCAAAGAATTCCTTAAGAGAAAAGAACAAATCGAGTGCCCGCAATATAAATGGTGTCCCCACTGCAGACTCGCCCCTGATTTCTGAGGTAAGAGGCTGGAGGAAATCACTGCGTCATCAATTTCATTCCGCACAAAATGCGAGCAAGCACCTCAGCTTAGACACAGTTGTAGCGGGCATGAACTTCACAGGGACGTAACTGAAGGCCAGGATTAAATGTTCTTCATTCTTATGTACCTCAGTGTCATGTCCTGACCCCGAGCCCAGACTGGCTCACGGGTCCGGTCGGTGCCTCTCAGTGGGTTGTGCGTGGGGGGATTTCGCTGCAGTTGAGCTCCAGAGCTGCTTCCCTGCGTCTCCTCTCCCACTGCTGACCCCACCCCCATCTACTCTAATCCCCAGCACATCACCCCAGCACTCCCAGGCAGCGGGCGGGGGAGGCCGTGCCCGCCCTCTCTCTCTGTTCTGATCTAGCGTGTATGTCACAGGGCTTCCTTAAACAGTGACTGGGCCTCTCTGCTGGCTTTCACTTAACTCTCAGCTCAGCTTGCAGGCACTGGTGCCCTCTGAGACATAGGCACTGCCTTCTTATAGAATCCGCATAGTGGGCTGCCTAGCCAGGGGGCTTCATTGTGCGGTCTCTTCTCTGGCAGGCTTTCAGATCTCCCCTTTCTCCCAGGAATGGAGCCAAGGGTGGATCCCAACATAGTCTGCTGGCTGCAAGGCTGCACATGCCTGGAGAGCTGCTGTCCAATGGCAGATACAGAAGCAGCATTTCCATGTCTCCACTCTCAGACACCCTGGGATTACTAAGGGAATTCTCTAGTGTGCCCCCCTCAACACACACATAAACACACACAGAGAGAGACATAGACACAGACACACACAGAGACACAGAGAGAGAGACACACACACACACACACACACAGAGACACACACACACAGACACACAGACACATACAGACACACACACACACCGACACACACACAGAGACACACACAGACACACACAGACACAGACACACATACACAGAGACACACACAGACACATACAGACACACACACAGACACACAGAGACACACACACACACACACAGACACACACACGCAGAGACTATTGTCATTCTAAACTTGCCACCTCTGCCCTCAGCACAGGGCCGGCGTGGTGGAGAGGTCTGTTTCTCCTGGCTGTGCCTGAATCGCATCTCTACCATCCTAGATTCTTGCTAAGAATTGGAACTCTTGATTCCCCTGGCGGCTCTGGCAGCCTCCACCTGGACACGCCCTGTCTCCGGGCCCAGTAGAGGTGCGTGCAGGTGCCCTCCCCAGCCCATCTCACAGAGGGCACTCCCCGGCCCATGTCACAGACTGAAACAGGAGGCCATTCCCTCGCTTCCGCCACTCTGCGCCCCACCTGGAGGTGCTTCTGTTCTCAGTCCCGAGGGGCACAGTCAGGAAGTGTTTAGTCAGCCTCCCTCGCCCTCACCGCACACACGAGGCTCATCTGATGGTCGTTTGGGCACCCGCTCCTTGGGCTCCTGACATTTCCCTGCCCCCATTCCGCAGTGGGCTCTGTCTTCTCTCCCCGCACCTGCTCTGCAGGGAGGGACGCGGCCCATTCTCCAGCTCCACACAGTCCCGGGTAATTTCATCCATTTCCCTTCCATGTCAGAGGTTCCCAAATCTGTTTTTCTCAAAGTCTGTTTTCTCTGAACACCAAATCACAGTTTCAACTGTATTTGATACAACCCCTGAACCTCAGGCTGGCCTGAATTGAATTCATCATCGTCTTCCCGCACCCTCTGCTCCGTTGTATGCCCAACATCCCTCCGTAGACTGATCCGTCCTCGGCCTCTGCTGGAACCTCAGTGCCACCTTGGACGCTGCCCGCGCCCCCCACCCACAGCCAGTCAGTGCATGTGGCCCTGTGCGATTGGCCTGTGAAAGGCTCCTGTGCTCGCCTCCCATCTCGGGAGAAAGAGCAGAGTGCTCTTTCCAGCGCTGCTGAGAACGCCTTGCAACCTAGAGCCGACGCTCCCCTCCTCCATGAGTGTGTCTGCTTTCCACCCCAGACCTCCTGGTGCTGCGTGGCAGCCCTGTGCCTGCAGAGCCGTCCAAGCCTGTCTGCACCTCACAGAGACCCTGCCGGGTTTCCCAGGCCCATTTGCCACCTTTCCTACGTCACCCTTTCCTACCTCACCTAGCAGGCTTCCCACCCCAAAGTGGGTTCTCGCCTGCATGGTGTATCAAAGTCCGACTCCCCCTCCCAGATCCAAAAGAGATTCTTTGGGAAGGAAGCCAGCATCCCAGGCTGTGAGTCAGGACTGTCCCTCAGGACTGCTGTGATGCAGCATGCGACCCCACCTGTGCACTCAGCACCTCCTGTCACACGTCTGTCCGCTGGCCTGCCCCGGCCGTCGAATGGAGAGCTGCTGGGAGGCCGGGCTTTCACCCAGTCCCCTTTACATTCCTAGGGTCTACGGTGTGCCTCACAGTAGGTCAATACCAGATAAACTGTCCACTCTTTAACAAGGTAGGAAGCAAATGATGGGAGCGTTCAAAAGTCCCAAAACGAGCAGACCTCTTTGAAAGAGCACTTACCATATTAGTTTCTAAAATGCTAGTGGTCATTTTTCAGCCATGTTGGAGTTGTGTGCATTTATATGAATATCTTTTCCTACATGGAACTATGTGATCTGTGCAAATGGAGTCCTCACACACAGGACTGGTTTGCACCAGAACCTCAGGGAGGCAGAAGCCTCCAGTCAACCATTCCTCATCTAGAAAAAGCTCCCCCAAGTCACTGTTTTCTTTGGCATGTGCAAAGTCATCTTTTACTAAATGTTTAGTCAGTGTTAAATTGATTTGCTCCTGGAAAAACTGTTTTGGTGACAGTTGGTGCTAAAAACCTATACCTGATCAAAATGATTGAGCTTACTAACTCTAAATTAAGGAATGTCTGTTTTAGTCCCACAGAGATACAGTAGAAAATCTAACGTCGTCTCTTAGAGAGGACCTTGTTAAAATATTAATTCGATGTTTCTGTGAGTCCACTCTCTCCTTCGTAAGAATCAGGCCACTGATCCTCAGGTCTGAATGCTCATCTCTTGGGAAATAGGAGTCACACCAAGGATTTGGCCCATGAGTGAGAAGGTCGTCTCCAGCCTAGAAAGGGGAAGACTCTTTGATTCTACAGTTCTAAAGGGTAGCCTAACCATTTTATGTTACTGGCATTTTCTCACACTTTGTCTAGTTTCGTTTTTATTACATAATCTGTAAACAAATTCCCTCAGTAGTTAAAATTGCAATTTAGTTCATGTCTGGCTTGGTATGTCCTTGTACTGTGTTTGAGATCTGAAGAACTGTCATCTTTGCCTATCCAGATAGCATTGAGTAGTGGGGAAAGGATTCCTTTGGACAAAGCAAGCATGGGCTCAGGATATTTCCACACGCCACTCATTTGCAGATACTAAGAACAACTAAGGAAAGTATGCCAGAACCTGAAAAACATCTTTTGCATTTGGATTCATCTCATAGGTGACCAACATACTGTTCTTTGAAAAAAATAGAGACCTTACCTTTGTGGCCTAATGAGACATGGGAAGATAATTATAAAACATCCAAGGTGGTTGGGGAACGGTTAGATGGAATGATACTGCAGCAAACAATTCTCCAAAACAAATTAAAGTGGAAATTTACAATTCATCTATAAAGCCCCTGTGTTACAATCAAAGCAAGCATCATCCGTACTGCTAAGTTCTATGTATAACATTATTTTGTTAAAGAAAAGTCAGGCATGAGATGGACAGAAGGGATTTGCTCACAAATGCATAATGACTCTAATGACTAATTTTGGTTTTTGGCAGGGCAATTCTATAAGTGGACATTTAGCCAGTTTGTTAACATGGTGTTTTTAGCATCTCTTAAAGGACAATTTTTAAAAAGAGAATTATCTTCTCTTACAGAACAATGAAAAAAAGAATTATCTATCACAGATGGATATTCATTACATTACATACTGGAGAATAATGGACGTGAACTAGATGCCTTATGCCCTGCTCATTCGTGATCTGATGCCTTTAAAGGCACAGTGTCATTGCCAGTTATTCACTGTGGCAAGGGCTGCCATCAGTTTTTAGCTTAAAGATAGCTAGTTTCTCCCATGTTCTCTTTTCCTTCAAACAGCGACATACTGCATTTTGTTCTCTATTTAAAAATGTTATGTTGCAGTCCCCCAACGAGCTACTTTCCATTTAGGTTTCTTTGGGAAGAGATATCAGTGAGTTTTGTGAAAGTGTACTGAAATGCGGCCATCCAGCCACCAGCATCAACGGGTGGCCGGCGGTGCCCAGTGCCATGCGCCGGATGCCCGTGACTGACAAGGGCCCGCATTCACTGTCCCGGGCTTACGTGATTGCTGACACACTGGTCACCCCAGGGCATACAGCTTGTCGCTGCTCGGTTCATGCTTGCACAGGCAGACCC
Source organism: Cheracebus regulus (assembly GCA_963574635.1). Taxonomy (NCBI): domain Eukaryota; kingdom Metazoa; phylum Chordata; class Mammalia; order Primates; family Pitheciidae; genus Cheracebus; species Cheracebus regulus. Next base: position 14,532 of record CAUYQU010003734.1, read on the forward strand.
CCAGGTGGCCTGTCGTTTATTCTATAAGCTAGATCTGGTAACAACACAAAAGTAGAAACATTCATCTATATGAAGGAGAAGTAACAGAATCCAAAAATCAGAAAACTTACTCCAGTAGACAAAGTCAATCCAACAGAAGAAACTAGGTTTCGAATGCAGGTCTTACTAGTGCAGCTGGATTCCGATTGCATTACATTGGTTTTCTCTTCCAAATAATTGGCAAATGAGGAAAACCAGCTCATCCCTATCCTAACAGAAAGGTCTGAATCTGAAGCCTTACCATCAGTGACTCGTTAGAACCCTATTGGGAGCCCTAAAACTTGCCTAAATAAAATACAAATCAAATCTTAAATGAGGACATATACATTCGTAAACTAAATTGAAGTCCCCAAACGTCTACAAGTACATTTGTTCTCCTAAGTACAGTCAGAAAGAGAAGCCCGTTCAGTGACAGTCAACCTTGAGCAGCATTGAAATATAAGGTTTCCAAAGTACAAATACAGGTTGGGGCACAATCTACTTGGTGCAGAGAGTTGCACTAGACACAGTGGTCAGTGAGTGACCCTGATGCATGGAGGAAATTCCGAAGGTTCAACATCTGCCTGAAAATCATTGGAAGGCCCTGCCTAACAGCACGAGGGGCTTTCAAGAGTGGACTTTCTTGTAAAATTTGGATTTCTTTTCTTAGAGAAAGTAAAAATGACCTGCTTTCTACTTTTCTTCTGATAGGACTGCAATGGCCAAATATATTTATAAGAATAAAAGTTAACAAAAACAATCTAACCCCTCAGTTCAGAACCCTGGTAAAATTTGTGTTAGAGCCTGGAACTACAATTGGGCAAAAGTGTCAGGCTCTTCCTCTTATGTTAAGAAGCCACTCAAATGTTCTGTGAGCCCACTCCGAAGACAAAGTCAAAAACAACCTGACAACTTCGTCTGTTTCACCGATTCCTTCCCTCACTGATGATGACGTCCTGACAGCCAGCTCCAAGCACTGTCGCCCAGCGCACGTGCAGCTTACTCAAACCACTTGTCACCCCAGACATTTCTTAGGGATCACTGTGTTCCTGAAACAACCTACCTCAGAAATCCCTATTTAGCATTTATTAGAATATTGAATCTAAAATATGACTTACATATTATCATTTCAATGGTTTGGGAAAAAATCATTACTTAGATTCAAGTTAAAAGAGGAATTATGTATTAACCATTAGTCCACGAGAACAGCATAAAATATGAGCACCTTTTCCTAAACCATTCCACTTCAATGGACCGTAGACCTCAAAATTGCAAGCAATAAATATGTAAATAAAAGCAACAATTAAAAAATTAACTTTACAATCATCTCCCCCGCAAAAGTACTTCCTTCTCAGGCTTCAAATGAAATTTCTGTGAAGGGCCCGGCCCAGTCTCACTCCTCACCTCAGTGTCAACCCCAGTGTCCTCTGATCTTCCCCTTCTGTGACCCCACACCTTTTTGGCGAGCGCCCACCCACGCCACAAGGTCTTTCCCCTCCGCTGCGACAGCCACTTTCTGCGCCATCCTTGGCGGAGGTCACAACCCCTCTGTGGCCTAGGCTGTCTCCTCTCTAAAGGGAAGGCATTCACTTAGGTGGTGTATAAGGTTTCTCCTAGCTCAAGGCGCTTGAGTATGTCTTTGATGCACTTACGAGCAAAGACCTCGTGATTCGGGCATTGTGGTTGCACTCCACCAGGTGGCTTATCTGTGGACCACACTCCACATGGCCATCTGTGCATTTGCTCTTCCTCCACCCATCCACCAAAAGGCCACCTTCTCCTCCACTCCCACCTTCAGCCATGAAGTCCCTCTGCCCCAGGGTTGTCCAGAATCTTCTCATCCTCCACGTCCATCCACCTTTTTTTCTCTAAACCCCTGTAACACTTCATGGGAGTCTCTCCCAATGAAATCCACACCCAACCTGCTGTGTTTCACCCCAAGGTAGACTGTAAGCCTCCTGAAGACTGTCCTGCTCCTCACTGTCCCATCCCCTCCCGAACTGCACCAGTGGTGCCATCAACGGGTAAGCACCGGGGGACTTGTTGAATTGATTTCAGTTAATTCAGTTTTTAACTGAATCAAGCAAAGGATGTCACAAGCTGGCTTTTATAACTAAAGAAAGCACAGTTGTGCAGCTGCCTCCAGAGTCTCCGGGGGTTCGAGGGAGTGAAATGGGAAAAGTCCTCAGAAGCCAGCTGACTGCTGCTCCAACCGGGTGCAGGTTGGGAGAAAATCTATAGTGAATGAAGGAAAATGAAAAGCAGAGTGGAAAAGAATACCAACATTCTTGCAAACGAACCTCAGAGTATTATTTCTGCAAAGAATACAAGGATTATTTTAGTTCCCTTGTTGACTAATTTGTATGTTCTTCCTACAGATGCTTTCAGAAAGAGACCTATTGTTTGTTTTTCTCTGTGCTGACACAGTAGCCATTGTTGAGAACTGTAATCATTGCACGCATAGTTGAAAATGTGGGCTCGGGGACAGGCTGTATTTTCCCCTCTGGTTCTTTAGACAGCGAGTACTGTGTTCTTCATCTCTTATCACAGCTCTTTTGTCAAACATTTGATGATCTTTCCCCCAAATTTGCAGTTTGTTATCAACCATAAAAATGTCTATTGCCTCGTTTTTAAATATTTAAACTTCAGTAAGTGTGTCTCAAGATGAGCATGAATTAAGGTGTTTATTTCATTTTAAATACATTTTTTATTAGCGCATACACAGCTAGTTCTCCAACGTGGATGGCTTATGCAGATCTCCATTTAGACTTGCTGAGAGAACATTTTATTTTCGTACTCTTTGTATTTACAGGGAGGATGGTTAGGCCGACGGGCTCCCAGGTCAGGTGTGTTGGGAGCATTTGTCAAGTCTTGGACAGGTGCAGACATCTGTGGCTTCCTGCAGTAGGCAGCCGCCACTCCATTTCCTACTTAGGAAAGATCCGACACACATCTCCACTCCTCGGATCTCTGTTTTCCCAAATGCCCAATACTTCTTACTATTCTACAACTCACAAACCTGACCCCAAACCCAATAAATAGTAACTCTTTGTTGTCACTGGTTTTAAAATGACAATTAATTGCTTGATACAGACATTTGAAGCCTATAATTCAAATGAATATTTATAAAAAAGAAAATAAATTTCAAGCACACTAGCGTGTAACTGCAGGGAATTTTTAAATATTCATTGTTAAGGTGGTGATGGAGTCTACAAAAATTGTAATGTGCCACTTTATATTTTATAAACATCTAATTGTAGAAATACGCCTTGTGCACTAATCATTTCCGTAAGGCTTCACGTAGATTGAAAGAGTCAAAATGAGTGGCAGTGTTTCAAATGCCCAGAGGGAAAACTTTTGTTTCGTTTTAAATTTGTTTTTGAGGGCTGAATTAGACTTTGTATGAAGAGTTAAGGTCAGAGTTGGTACTTTCACCACTATTCAATTTGCATTGCTTTAAATTCTCTTATTGAGTGTGGAAAACTATCAACAAGGCACTTATTCCCAGGGACTGCCCGGCCTGAAATACTGAGACGCGCCATTCTTAAGACTGCAGTGCTGTGCAGAACGGTGCGGCATGGAAGCCTTCCTGAGAACTGGAAGGAAAACACTAAGTGAAGATGTGAACACGTGGGGTTTATTTATTTATTTTTATTAAATTTTAAAAAACATTTTTATTTTGTTATATTGAACTTGACAAATTTTCCTAAGAGAAAATTTTTGTTTCAATATTCAAAATTAGAAATTGTACCAGTCCATCAGAGTTTGAAAGTATTCCTAAAAGTATTTCAAATAAAAATGTATTTTAAATGTAGTGCACATTTTAAACATATTGGAGAAAACATAGAATCAGAGACTTTTTCAAATCCATGTTGGATTAGGAAACTGGTTTTGTTTCTTTCTTTCTTTCTTTTTTCTTTTGAGATGGAGTCTCAATCTGTCACCCAGGCGGGAGTGCAATGGCACGATCTCGGCTCACTGCAATCTCCACCTCCCAGGTTCAAGCGATTCTCCTGCCTTAGCCTCCCGAGTAGCTGGGACTATAGGTGGTGGGCCACCACAGCTGGCTAATTTTTGTATTTTTATTAGAGATGGGGTTTCGCCATGTTGGCCAGGCTGGTCTCGAACTCCTGACCTCAAGTGAGACTTTTCTGAATACTAATCAGATTTGACAACAGATGAGGCGAGCTGTGATGGAGATTCTGCTCCCGATTACACATCCCTTTAGCTCATACGGTCAGCGCTCCTTTCTACAGAGGAGAAATTCCATGTCAGCGTCCCCGAGAGCCAGGAGAGAGTCAGCGTCCCCGAGGTTCTGTTTTTACTTTTGAAGTTCCAGAACTTAGTTTCAGTTCTTCCTCTTGATGTCTCTCTTTTGTTCTCTCCCAGTTCTCCCTCCCTTTCCTTCCTCCTTCCTCCCTTTCCTCCCTCTCCCCCTCCTTCCTTCCCTCTTTTCACATCTTTCTGTCTTTCTTTATCTTATTTCCATTGGTGTGTCTTTCCCAAGGCAGGAAGCCCCGGCACCTCCAGGCTGGTGGTGTCTGGCTCTCTCAGCTGCACAACCACAGGCTGCCATGCCTGCCATCATCAAGCACAGAATGGACTTGACGGGAACCCTGACTGCCAGTCGTTCCTGGGACTAGATGGGGTGCAGCCGGGGTGTCCGAGGTGCTTACAGTCATAGCAGTGTACCTACACTGAACAGGATGGCTTTTCTTTGGGCTGCAGTTGCTTCACTCATCCACGTAGCCTATTTGTGAAGGCATCAGTGTGCAAGTATTTTGGAGCCACTAAAATCAGTCCTGGAGATTAGAACGTGCAGGCCTGCTAGGCAGCAGGAATGAGGCTGCCTGTTGAGACTGGAGCGCACTGCCCCCACACCACCGCCCCCACAGCCCACCGCCCCCCCACCACTGCCCCCCACCCCCCCACACCACACCCCCACACCCCACCGTCCCCACACCCCACCACCACCCCCACCCCCCCACACCCCACCCCCCCACACCCCCCCACACCCCACTCCCCCACCCCACTGCCCCCACACCCCACCACCCCCCACCCCCCCCACCCCCCCACCCCCCACCGCCCCCACACCACCCCCCCACACCCCACCGCC
>CAUYQU010003737.1:0-61047 GCA_963574635.1 Cheracebus regulus
TATGCACCTATGCAACAACCCTGCATGACCTGCACATGTTCCCCAGAACCTAAAGTAAAATTTAAAAAAAAGATTTCAGTCAGACTAAAATCTTTAAAAAATTATGTTAACCATGTCAACAGCTAGCTTTCAAAATATTTATATTCTTATACTCATATCTAAGATACAACTGACTGGTGGAGGAGTATTGAAGAGTAATTACAAGCAAGGATTACAGAATTAGACAGATCTATCTTCTCTATCACATACTAGTGATATTGCTAGTATGACAAGTATTAGAATGGAAATCACAGTGTGTTGCCCAATAAGCCTCTGCAAGGCTTGTTGTCCTCTGTGAATGGAAATCATAGTGGGGCAACCCCATGGTGTTGGTGTGAAAATGACATGGGATAATAATACCTGCAAGGCACTTAACATAGGGCCTGGCACACACAGCAGATGTTCAGTCAGCATTAGTAAATGAGAGAACATCTAACTTGGTGGCACATGGGGCAACCTGTGATCTATTCTCCATACAGCAGCCAGAGAGATCATTTAAAATTGAAACTTGCTAATGTCCCTTATGTGCTTAAGACCTCAACAACTTCTTGTGACACTTAGGATAAAAGGCAGACCTCTTATCATGGCCTCATTTTCCCACCTAAGGCTTGAAGGTTAAGACAACACAGAAAACCTGAGAGATCTTCTGAGTCATTTTGTTTTTTTTTGAGACAGAGTCTTACTCTGTCACTAGGCTGGAGTGCAGTGGCCGGATCTCAGCTCACTGAGTGATCCCAAGATCACTCCTGGGTTCAAGTGATTCTCCTGCCTCTGCCTCCCCAGTAGCTGGGACTACAGGCATGTGCCACCACACCCTGCTAATTTTTGTATTTTTAGTGAAGATGGGGTTTCACCATGTTGGCCAGAATGGTCTCAATCTCTTGACCTGGTGATCCACCTGCCTTGGCTTCCCAAAGTGCTGGGATTATAGGTGTGAGCTACCACACTCAACTTTTGAGTCTTTCAATCATTTTTCTTATGAAATAATGTAATCCCCTTAACATTTCAGGGCTTTTTGACTTTGTGTCCCTCCCTGCCACCTTTCCAGCTATCAGCATTATGAAACCTGAATGAACTGAATCTTTCTGCAGGAAGAAACCATGACAAGGAAGCTGGAAGGAGCAGAATACAGAGATGATTTTAATCTCAAATTCAGAGATAATTCTTCACTAATTCTTACCTTCATCTAGTCGTAGGCTCTGCATTAAATTCTTCTGTGTGCATGATCCAATCTAATCTTCAGACAACCCCACTAATAAGGGGACTGACATTGTTGACACATTTGGGAGGCCAGAAGGCTGAAGCTCAGAGAGGATGAATGACTTGTCCAAGAATACTCAGGTAAAGAGTGTTGGGACCAGGATGAAAATTCAAACATTCAACTATATACACGTATACATACATACACACATGCATATAATGTCACTTTTCCCCTCCTTGCTTGTCATTCAGTGACTGCTTCTCTCTTTTAAAAGAGGATTATTTGCCATTGGGGGATGAGAGTATAAGAAAGCCTTGGAATTTTTACAAAGGATACTCTGGAAAAGTGCCTGGAATCTGTAACACATGGAGACTATATTCTAAAATATATTCTTAAAAATTCCTTTCCATTTTCATTGTTTCCATCTGTGGTGAACAGAATAAACACCCCCTAAAAATGTCTATGCCCTGGAACCTATGAATATGTTACCCTACTGGGCAAAAGGCTTTTTGCAGATGTGATTAAGTTGTAAAGATCTTAAAATGAGGAGATTATCCTCAGTTATCTATGTGGGCTTAGTATAATCACAAGAGTCTTTCTAAGAGGAAGGCTGAAGGGTTAGAGTTAGAGAAATATATAAAGATACCATGCTGCTGGATTTGAAAATGGAGGAAGGGGCCATGAGCCAAGAAATACGGGCAGCCTCTAGAAACTGGGAAGACGAAAGAATTGGATTCTCCCCTAGAACCTCTAGGAGGAAAGCAGCCTGGCCTATACCTTGATTTTAGCCAATACGATCAATACCAGCCTTCTGACCTCCAGAATTTTAAGATAATACATTTGTCTCGTTTTAAGCCACTAAGTTTGTCCCAGTGTTTTTACAGTAGCCATTAGTAACTAATACACCACCATCCTTTCTTGCCTGGACAACTTCATCTAACTCCAGACTGGTCTCTGTCTTTCCACTCTGCCCACCCCAACGTATAAAATCTATTCTCCATACAGCAGCCAGAGGGATCATTTAAAATTGAAAATTGCTAATGTCCCTTGTGTGCTTAAGACCCTCAATAGCTTCTTGTCACACTTAGGATAAAAGGCAGACCCCTTATCATGGCCTCATTTTCCCACCTAATTCTTGAACGTTAATGAACTTGTCCAGTCACTCCTGGGAGGTTAAGTCAGGGGAGAGCTGATCCTAGAACCCTAAGATCTGGATTAAGTTCCTCTGTTTGGAGATATGTAAGCACTTTCTTTGATCTGGACTAGGTTCCTAAGAACAAGGAAGTAACGAGATTTTCCCCCAAAAATGTCAGAGCAATTGCCACAAAACGTCTGAGGTTTCTAGATGGAAGGCTGAAAGAAACTGGAAAAAATTATTTTGGAACTTTTTCCTTTCTGCTCTTAGAATGTCCTGTACTCAGAAATATACAAAGTGTTAGAAAAATCAACGACTCAGGGGAATTCTCTAGGAAAAACAAGGACCATTTTAATAAACTACTTGTTTCCCAAATGCATAAATAATAAATAATAACAAAGTTTATGCTTATTCATGTAGGGTTATAAACATGAAATGCCTGCAATCCCAGGCTAGAAACATATGGGTGGGTGTATAGGCAAAGTGTTGCTAGAGCTGCTTTTTCAAAAGAAAATAGAAATTTGGAATATTATGTGAAAAAAATCCCAATTTTTAAATACTGACAGTGGAATGAAACAATTCTTTTAACCTTATGAAAACCAAATGGATGGTTTCTATAGACTGAATAGGGTCTATGACCACCTGCTTAAGATGCTGGTCCTACAAACTCTCTAAGAGCGATGATCTCTCTGACACGCTGGGGTTCTATGGTCAGGTCTGGCCTCAGTCTACACACGTGTCTCCTCTTTGGATCTCGGTTGGCAAATGGGAGCCCAGAAGAGCAGCCAAGGATTGAGTGCCAGGTATCTCAGGACACAGCACCCAAAGACCACAACCCTGGGTCATCTCATGTCTTAGGAGTGTGTCATGCCCCTGCTGGGTGCTGAGAGGACAATGACTGTAAGAACTATGCTCTTCCCTCAGTTTAGTTCAACTTTTAAAATACCTGATGGGCCTGTTAACACTCTAGGATCTATGTATTAGAGGCTTCAGTTACTGAGCTGAAAAATACAGGATCTCTGCCTGCAGTGAGTTCACAGCTAGGGAGTCAGGTCATTGTGAGACACATAGATAAGCATGTAAGCATCATAATTTACTCCATGTTCAACATGGATTGATAAAATTACATGAATCTAAGGATACAAACCCCTGCCTTGGAGGACTGTTAATTCAGGTAGGATTTTTTTCGGAGTAGGTGGCTTGATGGCATGTGTATACCTATGGAACAGTCCTGCACAATCTGCACGTATACTGCAGAACTTAAACTATATATATATATAAGAGTAGGTGGTTTGAAGTATATCTTAAAAGATGATAAAGGTTTTTTGGGAGTTTTTGTTTGTTTTCAGATGAAGGTGGAGAAGTGTTCTCCAAGAAGCGGGAACCTCTTGAGCAGGGGTCTTTGCTCTATGTATCATAGATAAGCTCTAGTTAGGGGAAATTAATGTATATTTGAGGAAATTAGATGATAAGATAATAAGTTGAAACAGGACATCAGGCAGAGTATGGCAAAGAAAATATGCAAAAGAGGAATAAGATGGTGCACTAGAATGAGGGTCGTATGTCCTCACACTAGTCTTCTTGGCTTTGCACTGACCTTGTTCAAATTCTTAGCTTTCTGCCCGAGGAAGGATCTGTGCTCATCATCAGTGGAGCTTCAATGAGGCCAGGGAAAGGGCCTCTTTTCCCCTTACTTCTTCCAGGGCACAAAAAGAGTCCCTGTGGCTGGCCTAGGATCAGTCACTGGGAGCCAGATTAGGGACAGCATCTATGTTCAGACCAACATGAAGAAGTCATATGGCTTACCTCTGCCCAGTCTGAAAAGAGAAGGATACTGACAAGGCAACCTCCTCCTTTTCCCTGTGATTCACTCTGTCCACAACACTAAAAATCCAAGGTCAGTTATCTTGTAACTCCTGATAATCTTCGTTCTAGCAAAAATCGTCTATTTGAACTCACACACTTTCACTGAATTTTCTCTCTTCTGACCCCCAAAGCATCACTTTCACTGGTTTACCACTGTTCACAAGACAACCTATTCATTTTGCAGCTTATCTTTCGAGTTTTGTCATTAATTCTTTATTCAAAGGCACCGCAGTGAGGTCTGTTTTGACAATTCTATTTAACCATCCCCCCCAACAATAACTCCCTTTCTATTTTACTTTATTTTCCCTAGAACACATACTCTAACAGGACAAGTATTTTTGTTATTTTATTTACTGCACTATCCTGGCACCTATGACAGTGTCTGACACCCAGTAGAATGTCTTTCACATTGACATTTGTTTCACAGATATTTACTGAGTTCATACTATGTGCTAAGTCTCTATCCTCATGGAACTTACAATCTGTCTGCCACTTGTCTATCAGACATTCCAGGGGAATGACTGCATCTTATCCATTTCTGTATCCCAGATACAGGATGGTGTGTAGTACATGGAAGGTGCCCTGTAAAGCCTTGTTGAATGAATTAATCTGCTCAATGTGGCTCCCTACAATCCAGCCAAACTGGGTTTCTCAATAATCTTGAGAATGTCCATGTCTCCTGAGACCTTTTAACTATTCTGTGCAAAAAAATGGATTTCAAATTCTCTCTCTAATAGCATTTACTCATCTGTAGTGATGCATTGAGATACTGAAAAGATAAGTTCTGGAGTGAAATAGATGTGGCTTCAAAACCTAGTACTAGCTGGATGCAGTAGCTCATACCTGTGATCTCAGCACTTTGTGGGTCTGAGATGGGAGGATTGCTTGAGCCCAGGAATATAAGACCAGTCTAGACAACATAGCAAGACCTTGTCTCTACAAAAAAGTTTAAAAAAGAGCTGGGCATGGTGGTGCGCACCTGTGGTCCCAGCTGCTTGGGAGGCTGAAGTAGATTGCTTGAGCCTGGGGAGTCAAGACTGCAGTGAGCAATGATTGCTTTCCAGCCTGGATGACAGAGTGAGACACTATCTCAAAAAAAGAAAAACAATACTGTCACCTAGTATTGGAACCCCTGCACACATACGACACAATGACCCCAGCATTGCTACAAAAAGGCAGCTCTTAGTGACCCCTTCTGAAAATGAACTAGGACTTACAAAACTTAGCACTGTCATTTACTTTGTGAGTGTGGTTAACTAGCTTAACGTCTTTAAATTTTGGTTTCCTCACCTTTAAACAGAATTGAACAACAGTGTTCCTCTTATTAGATTGGTGTGATGGTTTAGTAAGGTAATGCATTATAAAACACTTGGTACACCAACACTTAATAAATGTCAATCATTAATTATATATATATATATGTGTGTGTGTGTGTGTGTGTGTGTGTGTGTATATATATATATATATATATATATATAAAACCTTTATATACAGTCTTATTGCATGATTCCAGTACCTCCTTTATAATGTTTGACTCGGTTTGTCTTGTAGTACAAATGCTTACATATTAATCTTCCTTCTAAGTTGCATTCCTTGTGTAGGATGTGTTTATGACAGATGAGTAAGGTGGTAAGAGTGAAAGGCAGAAGTTAAGCAGGTGATGAATCAAATCTGAACTTTGCTACTGGGTAGCTGTGTGAATAGAAACAACGAATTCCCTTCACTTCTGTGACCTCCACTTCCTCATCTGATAAATGGGCATGGCAATGTCTGCAGCACAGAGTTGATAGGAACATTCAACAAGATCCCATTTGGACAGTGTCTAGAACACACTTGATGGTTCATACCTATTAATGCCTGTCTCCTGGCTATTTAAAATTCTTTTCAGAGGATAGACTGTCCATAAAACCAGTGGCCCTCTCCCTACTTCCCTCTGGGATCCTGAACCTTTACTATATGCCCTTTTTGCATTTCATGAAATCCCACTGCAATGGGAAAGCTGGATAGAAATATCTCCCAGTCTCTTGCGGATGATTGGTTTACACCTAAATCACAAAATCTGATTATAAGTTTGTAAATGTCTTTGCTTGCCGAGAGAGACCCATATTATTAATCGTCATAAAATTAAATTACCCAGTGCATTTCTATTCCAAAAGAAAAACTGATCCATGTTCCCTAGTCAGCCTGCATAATGTAGACGTATACAAAAAATGGGAGGAGAAAAACACCCGCCATGTTATTTATTCAGTTCCAAAACATTTTCCACACACCATATGGCAGGATTTTTTTCCCCCCTCTCAAGCCTTCTTCACAGATGTAATTATAATTCTTTTCACCTTCCCCAGAGAGATCATCTTGAATATTGTAAAGATCGTGCGAAACTTGAGACCTTACATGGAACTTTGTTATTACGGCAATTGGTCTCTTCCTCCTTTGCAAAATTCAGCCACTGGCCCAAGAACCCTTGCTCTGCTGAGCATCTGGCCTGAGGTTTTTCCTGGGGACTGTTAATGATGGGTGAAGGATAAATGCTATCATGTTTACTTTCTCATATGTATCACCATCTCTCTGGTAGGTATGCAATTCAGCTGGACCAGTGAGCTGCACAGTCAACCTGAAACATGCCCCTGACCCTCTTTTTCTCTGGTGCCTTTATCATCTTAGGAGTGTTCTCTGATCCCATTTCAGTGCAGACCTTTGCAACACTTCCATATCACATTCTTAGCTTGAGAGACCTTAGCATGTAGCTCTCATTTATGACACACAAAGCCAAGCATGGTATTGAACAGTAATTTGCTAAATTCTTGTCTTAGTCCATTTGGGCTGCTATAACTAAATACCATAAACTGGGTAGCTTATAAACAGTGGAAATTTATTTCTCACAATTCTGGAGGCTGGGGAATCCAAGATTAAGGTGCCAGCAGATCAGTGTCTAGTGAGGTCCTGCTTTCTGGTACATACATGGCACCTCCTCACTATGTTCTGACATGGATAAATGGGTGATCTAGCTTTCTGGAGTTGTTTTTATAAGGGCACTAATCTCATTAATGAGAGCTCTGCCCTCATAGCCCCATTACTAAACAAGAGCCCCAGATCCTAATACTATCACATGGGTGATTATGTTTAAACAGCTGAATTTTGAGAAGCCACAAACATTCAGGCCATAGAACTTACCAATTTTAATTTTTCTGGTCCATAGGATTATTAATAATGATTGATTTAGGTCAGTCCAGAATTGTATGCAGATTTGGCTAGGCATTCCTGAGAAGGCCAAGACATCCCCACTTTTTATTAAACACTCTTCTCGTGTTAGACTTTGTACTAAGTGCTGTATGTACATGATCTTGTTTGTGATTACAATCCCACTGCGAGGTGAATATTATTTCACCCAGGTGGAAACTGAGACTCAGAGTGCTTATGTGCTTGGTCAAGGTCACAAGTGTTTTCTCTGTCACAATGTGGTAATGATAGCAAACAGACACAGCGACCTAGTATTGGACACCCTGCACACATATGACACAATGACCCCGACACTGCCACAAAAAGGCAGCTCTTAGTGACCCCCTTTGAAAATGAACTAGCACTTACGAAGCATAAGGAACTTATACACAAGTTCCCACAGCTAGCAAATGTGTTCTTACCCAGTTCACCACACAAAACATACAGCATGTCACACACCCTCTGAGTTTTAAAACATGGAAACCTAACCTCCATTTATATCCTTGTTTCTATGGGATGATGTGTTCCAAACTCCAAACATCTGAGTTACGAAGGCACTTTTGGCAGCATAACCTGTTTATGTGTTGAAGACTGTCTGTATCTTCCATGCTGATAGGGTGCGTCTGGCAAGAACAAAAATCGTCTTGTGATTTACCAGATGGCAATTCAGTTCTCCAGCTGGATTGGAGATCCCAGGGGACCTATCTCTTCTAGCAGGATTCCAGCAGTAGCACCCTATGCTGCAGCTTCACCACCAGACTCAAGTCTTCCACGGCTGCGACTGGAATCACATGGCTCCTACAGAATGAGAGGGAGGTCACCAGGTCTACAAGGTCCCTTGCTTGACATTTTCCTTGGTCATTCGTCAATGGATACATTCAGCATTAGAAAAATCACAGCCACATGCATCCTCCAAAGTTTTATATTCACAAACCATTAGCTCTAAAAGGTAGAAACAGTTCTGTAGACGTCATCCAGGGAAGGGCTATGCTCAGTGGTTTACGGTAATGTTTTCAAATGTTTTTGACCACAACTTCCAGAAAAATGTGCATTTTATACTGTGACCCAGTGCAGCCATAAATATATATGCATATATAAAATATATACTTCATATAATTGAATATATATTTCAAATAGTTGAAATATATATGTAAAACATATATGCATGTGCATGTAACTACAGCAAAAGTTCACAAAGCAATACGGACTCTTAATTGTGTGTGATTTGCTCTTATTTTTCTATTCTAATCAATTTCCATTTATTCCATTTTATTGCTTTTCATTGAAAAATGTGCTAGTTGCAACCCACTACATTGTTTTTACAGTCTGCAGTCTGTAAAACACTATTTTAGTGTGGGTTCCAGTTACAGCTCTGGGGTACTGGACCTAGCCTTCCAGCCTCAGTTTTCTCATCTGTAAAGTAATATCATTATTTTTCTCATCTGATTGTTGTGAGGACTAAGTAAAATGATGGTTACATATGGGTCCTCAATAAACGAAAGCTTTCATAATAAAAATCATGAAATATTATCTAATTCATATTCTTCACTTTAAAGACAGGAAACTAAGAGCCACTGAAAGGGAAGAAGTTCACCAGAGGTCACTCTAGTAATAACCAGAGTTTGTGGCTGGAATCCAAACTTCGGATACATTCTAGTACTCCAGGCCACCTCTGAAACGTCCTGTTTTTTAGAAGCCACACTAACTGCTCATGATGACCACATGACTTCAAATGTCCCACTCCTTCTGTGCCTTTTCCAGCCTCTTGGAAACCCATTTTTACTAGGTTCCCTGCAGAGCCTTTTCAAGATGCCAGTGCCCCATGTGTTTTCCCACCTGGTGAGTCTAACAGCCAGTAAATGGATGTCTTGGTTAGAGAATGAGGCCACAGGGATGCTCAAATGGAAGAAAAGAAGTCTCCCAAAGGGCTTGCTTACTCACTCTCCGTCGCTCAGAGGGACTGATGACACTGGGAAGATGAAATGACAGTGTGTACTCAAATTCTGAGTCTGGTCTATAAGAACTGCAGAGGCAGAAGCTCCGGGTTTTGTGGGGAAGCTGATCGCTGTGAGTAAAGAATGTTTTCATCATTTTTGCATAGGTGTAGGATGAGGAACTCAGCCAGGGCTTTCCAGCCCCATCATTCCCAGTGATCACCTGCTGCTTTCTCATCTCCTTGCCTTTGCTTAGGCAAGTTCTTCCTGCCTAGAACATGGTTCCTGTTTTTACTACATATTCAAATCCTTCCCATGTTAATGCTTTTCTGTGATGTCTCACCTAAATCCCCCTGCTTGAAGATACCTCATGGCAGCTGGTCATTCCCTAGCTGTGTCAGTATATAAAATTGTTCTCTCCTACTGATATATAAGTCCCTCAAGGGGCAGAATCTGTATCTGATTTATCTTCATGTCTTTCTCTGCCCCTAGCAGTACAGGTACTTCTTGGCTTATGTCAAGATAAGCCCATCATAAATTGAAAATATTGTTAAGTCAAACAAGCATTTAATACACCTAACCAACTAAACATTATAGTTTAGCCTAGCCTACCTTAATGTGCCCAGAACACTTGCATCAGCCTACAGTTAGGCAAAGTCATTTAACGCAATGTATTTGTATAATAGTGTTAAATATCTCATGTAGTTTATTGAATCTAGTCCTGAAAGTGAAAAACAGAATGGTTGTATGGATACTCAAAATATGGTTTCAACTGAGTATCATTTTCACACCAAGTTGAAAAGTTGTAAGTCAAATCATCTCAAGTTGAGAACCGTTTGTATTTTGTTCATGTAAGGCATTGAAATGTGTATTGGGTGAATGAATAAGTGAAAAAATAGATGAGCATGTGGGTAGGTGACTGTTATGAAACTGCTTAGTATTACGAGAATAAATTATTGAGGATGTGTTTACGTGTGTGTGTGTGTGTGTGTGTTTTCCATAACTAAATTACAAGCCAGAAGTTCTCAATCTTGGGGGCTCATGAGCATCACCTGGTGAGTTTATATTAAACCCTGCAAACCCACAAACAGAAATTCTGTTTAAATCTGTCAGGGCTAGGCCCTGGAACAACCATATATTTAATATTCTCTTTCAGCTATTCTAATGTGCTGTGTCATGGTTCAGAGCCCACTGCTGTTAGCTTTTTGATTAAAAGGAAAATGATGCATAGAAGTGCCTGGTAGAGTAGCTAGTACCTGGTAGTGCTCTATAAATGTATCTAAACACTGCCTCTTGTTTATTCCTCTTGGGGGTTGGAACGCCATTATGCCTTTTCCTATTGTGCATGGAGCTGAGCCCAAGGGACAAGTTAGAGAGAGGGCAGCAGATGTTTCAGTGGAGAATGTGATCCAGTGTCCATTGGGGCAGCTCAGAAGATGTTACATTTCAGAACCTGTGTAAAATAATTGTAGACTACTGAATTCAGGGAGAACTTCGTGAATATGCTTAGAATTGAGTTGGCCCTTGCTTGAATGGGCAGAATTCAATGAGCTGGTGAAAAACATGCAGGACATTCTAGAAAAGGAAGATAGCATCATCAAAGACAGGAAGATGGGGAGGACTATCATGTGTCAGGCAAGGTGCTGAGGACTTTACATGTACAGTCTTATTGAAAACTCATAGGAACCATTGCTCTCCTTACTTTGCATATGATGGGACAATGTTCAGAGTACGTAAGCAATTAGCTCAAGGTCACATTGTTAGTAGGTTGTGGTGCTGAGATTTAAATGGGGGTTTGTCTGAGATATTGACTGCTGGAAAAAAGAGGGGTAGGGAACACAGCATATAGACAAGTCTGGCTGGTGGACTTGGAAAGGGAAAAGGTAGATAGATTATAAAGGCACGTTTGGGCTAGCATGTGGATGCTAGTATACCACCAGACTTTGTTTTACCTTGAGGGACACAGGGAGTCATGAATTTTTGAATGACATGATACATATGGCTAAAAAGTACAGAGAATCTAGAGTTAGCAGGGTTGACGGGAGCCTTAGGGTAAGTTATTTAATTCACAACTGGCCTAATGAGGAAATTGATTTTACCATTTCCAAGTTATTCTTGCTGGGAGATCAAACCCAACAATTCAACTCTTTCTAGAAAAAGAAATTTGTAAGCATCTGCATGAGCGGGTTTACAATCTCATTTCAGACTTTTTTCTTCATGGGGCATTCATCAAGAGCATTTTTATTGAACACCTACTATAAGCCAGACCTAGTATGGTGAGCTGCAGAGAAAGAACTAGAGAAGACTCTCTCCCTTTCTCTTTCCCTCTATAGTGATGACCTGGGAGACTAAACTGGAATTGACTCATCAGAAGTTTTCCATTATCTCCCAGTCATCTTTTCGCTGAGCTGAAAATGCACAGAATTACCTTAACATTCCCAACTGGGCCTTATTTTCCAAGCTGCTTTCGTCTGCTGTCTTGTTTTCCTTTGAACTACATCCAATTTATCACTTTTTTCTTTTCTTTTTGGAAACATGATGCTTAGAATTGAACACAGCCGTCCAATTAAGTCTTAACCACAGCCTACTAGGACATAGTAATTGTCTAGCTTGTTTTACATGGTAAAGTCTTATTAATAGGTAGACGAGGAAGGGGACACAAGTTTGCTTGGGCCATTTGAAATGTTATTTCAAAGCGGCACATCCAAAGGTGGGCAGCAGAAACTAATAAGCCAAATAAGCCATCACCTGCCTTGGAAACATTCCTTTAAATTTTTTTGTGGCATGTTTTATTTGGGAGGGTTTTGCATTCACTTATTTTATTATCTTGACATTTTTATACCCCTGGTAACAATTTTTTTTTATATAAGTTAAGCTTTTACTTAGGTACAGTGCAAAGCTGTTCTTGAGATGAAAGCTGTTATCTGATTCAGAGCTTAATGTTTAAAAGTTCTCAAGCTGGTGAATCTAAAGACATTCCCTGCATAATTGTGTACTTAGAATTCAGTGGCAGTGTAAAAGAGGGAGAGAGAACGCTTCATGTTCTGTCTGGAATTACGAAAAAAGACAATTTATTTTTAAGTGAACTGGGGGAGAAGGGGGAAAAGACTGTGATGAAGGTGTTTGGCTGAGTGACTGAAATACCATCTGGTGGCTTGGCTGGTAAAGAAGAGAAACCCTAGAAGGAAGAAGAAATGGAACACCTAAGCTGAAAAGGGACCAGCATGTTCCGGGAGATGTAGTCTTAACCAGTGATGTACATTTGTACAGAGTGAAGGTAATTATTTTGATAAGGTAATTATTTAATTTTTTTTGAAAATTATGGTACAGCATATATCAGAAAATCGATCATTTTAACCATTTTTAAGTATACAGTTTAGTGGCAATACATACATTCACAATGTTATATAATCAACACCATCATCCATCTCCAGAAGTTTTCTTATTTTCCCAAACTAAAATTTCATATCCATTAAACAATAGCTTTCTACTCCCCTTCCTCCTAGGTCCTGGTAACCACCATTCAACAGAAAGCAGTTATTTTTAAAAGGATAGAAGGAAGTAAACGTGTTTGTGTCAGGGCTCAGCCACTCACACCAATTTTATGAAGCGACTTCTAACCATTCCAATGCCATTGTTTTCTTCCAGCCTAAGTTTAGTATTTTCTTCTATGGTGGCTATAGTTCCCCAGTTCCATGTCATCTGTCTATCCATAGTCCAGACTATTATATTCGTGAGAACAGGTAGCCTTACGGGCACCTTCTGTGGTGCTCAGGATTCCTGTAACACAGGATGCTAACAGCTAACTCTTCTTAAGTGTTTGCCATCTGCCAGGCACTGTGATAAAATATTTTACATCTTTTACCTCTAGAATCCTCACAGCAATCCTGCAAAGGAGGTAATGCTAAACCTGTCTTCCAGATAAAGAAACTGAGCATATGACAATTTAAATAATTTGCTGAAGGTCACGTGGAGAAACTGGAGTTTCAATATAAATCAATCTGTTTACCAAATATGGACACTTTCCAATATTCCTTTTAAAGCCAACCTTCATCAATATCTTTATCTAGAGAAAGATGGAACCTTCTGACAAAGGCACAATGTGGTTAGTAGAAGTTCATTTCCTTTCTAAGACAGTGTTCCCCAGAACACTAGTTCCACAGAATGGTGTTAGGTACAGTATTTCATGAAACTGAAATACTGTAAAAGGTAGGAGGGTAAGGGGGAACTTTTTGTATGTGGTTCAATACTTTTGGCATATGTTGAGTTAACACGGGTAAGCAAAATCTTTCTTGCAGGACTTCTCAGAGCCCAGACTATTCATCCAGTTTGCAAGCTTATTTTTCTTTAATGACAATCTTGTGAATCTAGTACTCCATAAGAAAACTTTGGCAAATGCCAGGGGTGACATTCATAATATTTAACAACTGTTACAGCCTGATTGGCCGATCATAATGGGTCGTACTCGAAATAGAATGAACATGAGCCAACAACTGGTGTGGACATACCAATATGTACTGATGGGAAATACCACCTACAGGACATTGGGCCTCATGGTTATCATGGCTTCTGGAATATGAACATTGCAGGGTCTAGAGAGCAGCTAAGACATCCAACTGTCCTAGGGGAAGGAGAAAGCCGATTTCCTAGAAATGCTCTTTGGGGATGTCCAGAGTTCATGGACTGATAATAAACTTTTGTCTGTCTCTGATGTAACCCATTTCCTTACCTGTAAGTAGAGGTTAGGATCCCTCAAGTCTGTCCATGGTAGATTTTTTACTAGGCTCTATTTTATTTTGAGTAGTAGCAGCATAGCTTATTGAAAGGAACATTAAATAGAGATCCAGAGGGACTCTACCTGGGATGCTTAGTAACTAGAGGTTGGTTTTTGCCCTTTGGTTTGCCTATCTTTGTAGTGAAGGGTATGGGCTAGGTTATCAGAGTTCTCTTCAGCATCTAACATCTCACAACTCCATCTTTTGGACAGCTCTTAAATTTGCTGATTCCCATTTTTAGCAAGTAACTATACTTTTTTCTCCCCTCAAGTAAAGGTAATATATGTTTCTTCCTTACCTGTCATGCTATGCTACTACAAAGAGGAAGTTTCCTGACTTTTGAATTCTGTGTCTGTCTGATTATTTTCCATGCTTGATGCAGCCAGGAGTGGAGTGGGGACATGTATCTTTAATATTTATTAAAAGGCTCCAAATCTCTCTAATCTTTAATCTTTTCTCCTGTTAAATTTCCTAAACTTCTTTTTTGTTTAAACATGTGCAAGTGGCCTAATCATGGGCTGATGTGCATCCTTTGTTCTCTCTGTGTCTTCTGCAGTGGGATGGGAGAAGAGGGATGAGGCTTATGGGAGATGTTTAAGGCTCATGTCAATTCAATTTCTACTTTGTCCGAGTGGAAGCCATGTAACCTGGAAAACCCACCACTTTGATTGATGTTTAGGAAATTATCACAAAGAAACCAGAGTTACTTGTTCGAAGACATTGTTGTCATGTTATTTATAAGAATGCAATATTGGAAGTGCACTTACAGTACAACATAAAGAACACGTATAAGTAAAGTATAATAGAATGATAATTTTATGCAGTTATTTAGATTTACCCCTGAATTTGACATGGAACTTTAGGGGAGTTCTATGGCTATGACTATATAAACTCCACAACTGCCTGCCTATGCACAAGATTGAAGAGGAATGTGGATGAATAAACATGATTGATTTGTTAGGGTAGTGGGATTATGGATAAAATTGTTTTTTTCTGTCAGTTTCTGTTAGCTGCAACAAATGTTTATTCAATGTATAAGACATGCAGAATCGTGTTATATATGGTGAAATAAACACTGACTTTAGAATCAGGCAAATCTAGATTTAGATCCTGATTTTTGTTACATCTTTACATAGGATTTTGGGCAGATATCTTATTCCCATATAGCTGGTGTGTGGAAAGTAAGTTATTTTCTTCTTGTAAAATCAAATCAAATCAAATTAAAGGGAACTTCTATATTACAGTAAAATTATTTAGCTTTATAATAAGCCAGAGTTTGACCTTTGCTGATTCATGCTGACCCCTATTTAAGACTGTCTTGTTCTAGAATTAGTAGGAGACACTATAGCATCATGGTTCTCCATTTGAGCTCCAGCATGCCCATGTCCTAACTGCATGCATCGCCTCGGCAAGGGACCCTTCTGAGCTTCAATTTCCTCATCTGTTGAGGTTTGACCTGGGTAGTAGGCAGCAGTCCTCTTTTTGTTGCCTGAATTCAGAACCAGCTGAGAAAAAGACATCTGAGTCACAGACATGGAGATCAGAATATTACCTTTATTCCTTTAAAACCATTTTGAAAATGTAACATGGGTACACAATGTGGATGTATCCCCTAATCCAGGTTTTTTTTTTTTTTTGTCAGCTATATACAGCACTGTACAACCATAGAAATTTCCTCCTCAGGGAGAACAGGCTCCTGTAGCTCACAGGAAGGGTGAGCAGAATGCAGCCAAGAGAAGCAAGACTCAAAGACCCAGTTGCCTCTCCTAAACATACCCCTGAAGACTCAGTGGGATTGCACACATTGTTTTTTATACAGTAGCTGGCATATAAATAGTGTTCAATAAGTAGGGACTGCTACTGTTCAGCTACCAGCTTCCTAGGTAAAAGACTCTTCTGGATGCCTTCTTGGGTGAATTGCCACACCAGTGTGGCCACATGTGGCCCCATGGCCAACCTTATGTGGCATAGGGTTGAGGGCATGAACTTAGAAACTAGATGGTCTGAGTATAAATCCTGGCTCCACCATTCCTGGTTGCATGACCCTGGACAATTTACTTAACCTCTATGCATGTTACTTTCTCCATCTGTAAAATGGGGATAGAAACAGTAACTACTCACAGATTCTTTATGAGGATTAAACAAGTTAATATTTGTGAAGCACTTAAAGCAGACCCTGGGCACATAGTAAAAATGTTTGCTAAATATAAATAAGTAATGAAGATCTAGATGTTGATTATGGGGCTCCCCATTCCACAAGCTCAGTGGATTTAGGGCAAAATGATGACACACTAGATCGCCTCTATTAATGAGTGTATTAGAGAGATTTCTCATCCCGTGAAACCTCCCATCTCTTTTTTGTTAGAAAAAAATTGCTCTGTGGCTAGCAGCAAGAATGATTTTGAGCTAAACTGCTTCTATTAGTATGTGCAGAGTTTCAGACTATGGATCCACAGTCTTCTTTACCCCTCTTACTACCCTAAATTTCTTGGTTAAATTTCCAGCAAGATGAGGATTATTTATAATTTGGCCCTAACTGCAGCCCAGCAGGAGAACATGTTAATGAGTTCATTAATTAATTAGCTTGCATTTGCATAGCACTTTAGCATTTGCAAAGCCCTTTCAGATTCATTATTTCATTTTATGATCACAACACCCCAGTGAGGAACAAGGCAGGGGTTATCCAGAGTTTCAGACAAGGAGTCTGTGTCTCTGTGAAGCTAACTGGTCTGCCCTGGAAAACTAGCTCAGTGGCAGAGCCAGGATCGAACCTAGCTCTCTATTCATTTTAGGCAGAGACTCTGGATTCTTTTATACCCTCATATACATCCTAGCTCCAATCTATATTAACTGTGTGATCATAATCATTATTATGATCTAGGATCATTATTTTTCTAATCTTTAAAATAAAGATAAAAATAGTACCAACCTCATTAGGACTCATAAGAATATTAACCAAGTTAATTCACAGAAAGCACACAGTGTAACTATGTGGCCTGTGGTAGGTAATGCCATTATTATTATAAATAAAGAGGCCAGGCACAGTGGCTCATGCCTGTAATCACAGCACTTTGGGGGGCTGAGGCAGGCAGATCACTTGAGGTCAGGAGTTTGAGACCAGCCTGGCTAACATGGTGAAACCTCACCTCTACTAAAATACAAAAATTAACTGGACACGGTGGCAAGTGCCTGTAATCCCAGCTACTTGGGAGGCTGAGGCAGGAGAATTGCTTGAACCCAGGAGG
Source organism: Cheracebus regulus (assembly GCA_963574635.1). Classification (NCBI taxonomy): domain Eukaryota; kingdom Metazoa; phylum Chordata; class Mammalia; order Primates; family Pitheciidae; genus Cheracebus; species Cheracebus regulus. Next base: position 17,415 of record CAUYQU010003737.1, read on the forward strand.
CAGAGGTTGCAGTGAGCTGAGATAGCGCCAAACCACTCCAGCCTGGGTGACAGAGTGAGACTCCGTCTCAGAAAAAAAAAAAGGTGACAATAAGCTTCTACTGAGTATAACACGGTGTAGGCTGTGGAAGCATCATGCGTAGAGAGAGAATAAAGAAGAAATATATTAGATCCCCTTTATGTGGTTGGGGAATTGGGAAAGCCTTCTCTGAGGCCTAGGGGCTGAACTTTGGTGAATATAAATTTTTCCAAGCAGAGAACGATGAAAGAAAATATCAGGGAGCAAAAGTCTTTGGCCCAAAGCACAGTGGTGGTAAACCTATTTTCTGTCTTTAAGGAAAGGATAACAACTTGGTTAGGGAGTTGGTGGAGGGTACGTAGTAGTGAACGTGATGGTTGGTTGTAGATTTGATATATTATGAGATGTCTGTGGTTGTGGTCATTGATGGGATATGGCACAGTGACAGCACAGGATACCTGTTGGCTGAGGCGGTGATGGGGTGCAGGTGTACAGTACCTAGTGGCTGAGGTGTTGGTGGGGGTACTGACAAGGTGAACTAGCATGACAAAGATTAAACTGTAAAGATTAAATTGGAGTTCATGACAGTAGGTTTGTACTTTTATGATAAACCATATAAATGATACATGTCTTTTTTTTTTTAAGAACAAGGAGCAATTTTATCTGATCCATGTTTCAGAAAAATTGTACTGATTGGGAGCACATGGGGTGGATTGAAGATGAATCTTTCTAACACAGGAGCAATATTCCTGGCTTATCCTGGAAAGTTCTCTAAAAAAGAACATGTTTTCTTTTTCTCACTTTTGACTTTACTTTGAATTTTCCAAGGGTCTGTTCCATTCTAAGCCTGAAGCATAAAGTTTGCAAGTGCAGATCCGAAAACGCAATGTCTTTCCAAAACCAAAGGGCTTAGACTTATAAATTTATAGAAATGTAGACTTTAATGGGACCTTAGAGACCTCTAATTCCAAATTCTCATGTAATAAGTTGGGTGACAACAGTAATCCTTACACATTTTCCGCTGGGCCTCTGATTCCACACACCTGTGAATCGGAAGCTCTGATATGTCTTGTGAGTCATCTGGCTGCTCAGGGGCAAATCACACTCATGCATCATCCACTGTTAGATGTAATAAAGAGCATGAGAGCCCATATAGCTCAACATCTTACTATAATATAAGAAAATACCTGGTTGAATAAGTTTGGGGAATCTTGCAATCAATTTTAATAGAGTAAATTGACTGGGCTAAGAGATACCCAAATAGCTGATTAAACATTATTTCTGGCTGTGTCTGTTAGGGTGTTTCTGGAAAGGTTGGTATTTGAATTGTAGACTGAGTAAAGAAGTTCATTCTCATCAATGTGTGAGGGCATCATCTAATCTGTTGAGGTCCCAAATTGAACAAAAGGCAAAGGAAGGGAGAATTTTCTCTGTTTGAGCTAGGACATCCTTTTTTTCCTGTCCTAGGACATCCATGCTCCTGGCCATTGGCACTCCTGGTGCTCAAGTTTTTAAAGTTGGACTGAATTACACCACAGGCTCCTAGATCTTTAGCATGCAGAGGCAGATTATGGGACTTCTCAGCCTCTATAATCATGAGAGCCAGCTCCTATAATAAATCTCTCTCTCAACACACATTGAGTGCACACGTGCATGTATACACACACACATACTTTTTTACTTTGGTCAGTCACAAGTCACATTGGAATCTTAAGGGCTCTGCAGGAAAATAAAAGCAGCAACAAACAAACAGAAAACCAGCATTTCCCAAAATTAATGGATGACGAAAATACCATTTTAAAAAAACAGAAAACCTTTCTACATCCCACTTTGGGACATTCTGATCCATCCAGTCTCCTGATAATCAGATAAGATCTGTGAGTTTGCTAGAGATACAGAAGTAGTTACTGCTGGAGCTCTGACTAGAATCCAAGTTCAATGTCTGAATGTTCTCATTTTTGTAAAAATATTCCAAGTTTTGAGTCTCCTGGCTTGGATCTCCATTATAAAGATAGATTTGGGAGAGTATCAGGACACACAAGAGCATAGCTATCTATCAATTATGACTATATGAGTCGCTGGAGAGTTTTTCTCTCTCTAAGTAACCAATATACACTGGAGCCTTCTTTTATAAAATGTCTCGAAGAGTGAGGGTTTTATTTTTGTCTCATCTGTTTCTTTATCTGCATCTTGCATTTGTAGCAATCGAATAGTAGTTGCTGCTTTGTCAAAACAGAGTATTCTTTCAGAGGATGAGATATTGATCTGATAGTTTATCAGAGTGATGTGTTGGTTAATTGTGTTTTAATAAAGTCCAGGAAAGGAGCTAAAATAGTTTCATCTTTATGAAAGTGAAGGCATAACAGGAAGTTCACCACCTTCTTCTCTAACTCCAAAAATGCTGCAGTGAACACAACTTGGATATCAATGGTTTGGAGGAGACAAGCTTGATGCTGACCAATCCTACCTCTTCTTGGAAATGAAAGACGGCTACATTTTTGAACTTCATTTAAACTGAATTTAGGACCATATAACTTGGTTCTGGCCAACAGATGTGTGTTTAAGTGAGTGTTGGTCCTAAAATCTCCTGTACAAATGTTTTCTTCCCACCCTTTCTCTTCTCGGTGACCATGAAGGTCTTGTGTTAAAGATAGGGACAATGCTGGTGGAAATTTCTGAGTTGCCACTGGAGGAGAATCACCAAGAGATCTACCCAGTCTATACACTGTGGCTCAACAAGAAACAAACATTTGCAACTATTGAGATTCCAGGGTCTATTGCTTACTTCAGCCTAGCCTAGTCTATTCTGATGAATACAAATAGCATGTCAGTGATTTAATTTTCCCTAACGTATTTGAATATTGCCTATTGGAAAGAAGGATTGATTCCTTGAACTATAAGCATTTATATAGCACCTCACAAAGAGAGCTTCACATCTCTCTACTCTCCTTTGATCCTTCCAGTATCCTATGGGGAAAATCAGAAAAATTGTCATCATGCCCAATTTATAGGTTTGGGGGCTTAACTTAAAGAAGATTGTCCAAAATAACTCCGGGAGGGGGGTCAGTGTTTTTACCCGAATTTCAAACTCTGGCTTCTGGTCTTTTAACTCTAGGGCTCACTCACAATACTCTCTGCAGACTGGCATGAAGTTAACAGATGGCAAAGCCAGTCAGGACATCCAACATGGCTCATTTTATATTATCTATATTCTGAAGATAGGAGGAATTTGACTATCAGAATTTTAGAGCCAATGACATTTCCAAATTAAGAAAAACAAAATTCTTCTAACCATATTCTTATATTATTTTGCTTTCCTTGCTAGCTATACATTGTTTTTCTATGTTTTCAGTGGTTACTCAAGAGATTAAAAATAATTAGTATTGTTTGTCTTATTTAAAGACCAATATGAATTTGTACTTTTCTATTTCCTGGAAAATACAAGGACCTTAGAACTCTTTTAATTCCCTTTTACTCACTTCACTTCTTTGTATTATTTCATGGTACTCTAATTTATAATTCTAATTTATAAAACTAGAATTCTGTAAATATTAAAGCTCACATTATTTCATTATACAGTTAATATTTATGTTGATTTGCCACATCTCTGCTTACATGCGCTTTAATCAATATACTTTTCTTTCAGTCTGAAGTATCTTTTTAATACTTCCTGTAGTGAAGATCTATTGTTGATGAAGTGTCTGAGTTTCATTTTTCTGAAATTATCTTTATTTTGCTTTTGTTTCTTTTGATTGGTATAGAATTTTAGGTTGACAGTTATTTTCTTTCAATCTTTGAAAATATCATTAATTCTTTCTTCTAGTCTCATAACTTCTGTTGAGAGGTCAGCTGCAATTTTCATTGTTTCCCCATTCAAGATAATATACGTTTTTTTCCTCCAACTACTTTTAAGTTTTTCATTTTTTTTTCCTGGATTTCTTGTCTATATAGTTTTCTTTGTGTATATGCTGATGGAGTTTGTAGTGCTTTTTGAATCTATGGCTTGATGTCATTAATCCATTTTGAAAAGTTATTGGTCATTATTCCTCCATTATTTTTGCCTGTTATCTCTCTCTTCTCCGTCTAGTATCAGAAGTTTTTATAAATATAAATATATATATGTATATTTATAGTTGTGTATGTATGTATATATGCACACACATGCAGATACATATATACACACACATACACACACACACACAGACCTTTTGACAGTGCCTCATTGTGTCATACTTTTTTTTCTATATTTTAAATTATTTTTCCCTTTGTGCTTTAGACTGTATATTTTCTTTTGACTTAACTTCCAGTTTATTAATTTCTTCTTGTGCTCCATCTAATCTTCTGTTAACCCACTCATCTATTGTGTTCTAATTTAATCTTGCATTTATTGCATTTTTTCATCCTGGAATTTTCATTTGAATCTCTTTTACAGATTCTACTTTTTTGGTGAAATGATCTATCTTGGTATCAATTTTTTTTTTCTAGAGAAGGTTTATATTTGCTTCTAATAGACTGTCAGATTAGGGGTAGATTTTTAAAATGGAATCAGATTGTACTAATTTGAATATGGTTTTTAGTATTTTTGAGCACTTCTTTAGTTCTTGTTTGTCATATTCTTGGGATAGGGTCTCTCAGATACCCCTAGAGCAAGCGTCTCCTTTTTGGGAGACACTGAATTTAAATTTAAATTTAAATTACTCCAGTCATATAAGATTACTCTGTTTAGCTTTTTTCCCTCTAAACTACTATTTTATGACTAGCTTGATTAGTTTTTTTTTTGTTTTTTTTTTTTTTTTGAGACAGAGTCTCACTCCGTCACCAGGCACCAGGCTGGAGTGCAGTGGCATGACCTCGGCTCACTACAACCTCCACCTCCTGGGTTCAAGCAATTCTCCTGCCTCAGCCTCCCGAGTAGCTGGGACTACAGGCACGCGCCACCATGACCAGCTAATTTTTTTGTATTTTTCGGTTTCACCATGTTGGCCAGGATGGTCTCGATCTCTTGACTTTGTGATCCACCTGCCTCGGCCTCCCAAGGTGCTGGGATTACAGGCGTGAGCCACGATTAGTTTTTAATCTACTCAGGCACCCTTTTAGAAACATCAGATGGTTCTAGGGATTAAGTAGCACCAAATGCTACATTCATTTCTCTGGACTTTTCTTCTCTCTGGAGTGGTAGCCTCTCAAGTCTTCATTTTTCTCATGTGTCCTCAGAAGGATTACTGTTTTTAGCATGGATTTAATTGATCGAACTTTCTAGTTGTTCTCCATGAAACTGTTGGTCTGAAACAAACTAGTCTACTGTAGCCAGAAGCAGAATTCCCCTCGTAAGCACTTTCTGGTAAAATCTTCAGGCTTCTTTCATTCAGTCATTTTCTTTTGCAGAGTCTCTGAGTGCATTTAAATTTAAATGTGTATCTTCATGCAGAATTGAGCAGTTATGGCCCCAGAATAGAATTCCTGAATATTGGTATAATTGAGGGAATGTATCTGGCCTTTAAAACTACAGGAATATACCATAGTTCTGAAAAATGTTTCAGATCTTGGGAAACAAAATGAACTGAGGAATAGGAGAGAGAAAATCATGAGCTCAATATTGGAGTTTCGCACCAGCCTCCATCTGCCAGATGTTCTTCCATTTTCTACTTAGAAACCATTCCCCTATTTAGTCAAGGAGAGACGAGCTGCCTTTTTACTTGGTAAAGGAGACAGGAAACATACATTAAGAAATATATCATTCTGGAATTTAAAGGGATGGGAGATAGAGCAATAGAGAAGGAAAGTTTTGCCTTGGTTGCTACCCTCTGGACTTAGAAATTAAAGTGTGACATATAAGACATTTTAGTACAAATAAATGGTAGCACCACTTTCATAACAGTACAAACCTAAGGAAATAAAGCCTAGTCTACAAGGTCTCTGAGAGCATGGATTTTGGCTACTTTTTTTTCACAACTTCTATCTAGTGCTAGCTTGGTAGATGTTCTAGAAGTACTTTCATAAGAAATAGTGGTTGAAACTTAGAACCCTAAAGTGTCTTTTTTTCCCTTTTGTTAAGGCTGGAATTAGGAACTCTGTACATCACCTAGTTTAACCCTCTGATTTTACCAGTGAAATAAGAGGTTCATATTTGTTGAGTTAAAAGCAGAGTAAGAATTGTAAACAAAAAAAAACAGAACCTGAAAAAGAAAAAAAAGTTTAGAATTAGGAATTGTGACAAAGTTACAAGTGTAAAAATATGTACGCATATATGTACAAACATACAAAAATGCAAACACACGCCCATGCAAATAATTTTTTTTTCTGGGTCACTCTGTCACCCAGGCTGGGGTGCCGTGGCACGATCATGGCTTGCTGCAGCCTCAACCTCCTGGGCTCAGGTGATCTACCTACCTCAGCTGGGTAGCTAGGGCTACAGACATGCACCACTATGCCTGGATAATCTTTCGAACTTTCTGGAGAGATGAGGTTTTACCATGTTGCCCAGGCTGGTCTTAAGCTCCTGGACTCATGCAATCCACCTGCCTTGGCCTCCCAAAGTGCTGAGATTATAAGTGTGAGCCACTGCACCCAGCCCTATGCAAATAATTTTGACTAAGAAGCTCGAGGAAGGGCAATTGAAAGTTATTGAAGGAAACTTTGAGTAAATCACCCAGGAAAAAGAGTGAGCTACATCCTGTGGTATCTTGGAAAGATTACAGGAGCTTTTTCTTTTACACTTTTTTTTTTTTTGGCAGTGAGTTTGAGTACATTGGCTAAAATGATTTAGTACAGTCAAACCTGTGTGTTCCTAGTGGACGATTGCCTTCCACTGTTTTGGTAAAATAGTCTCTATCTCTGCCTTTCAAGACAGAATCATCTGTTATCAACATTTGGTCATTGGCAGTTAAGTGTACAGAAACTTAGGCTTAAAAGAGAAGACTGTATTTAAGTCAAATGTCAAGTCTAATTTTTGAAATGGAAGCCCTCATTGCTGTCTGAAGTAATTATCAGAATGTGGATTTAAACAAAGTAATTGTATTTCAGCCAGTGCCCTATAAGTTGAGATCAGCAAGTGGGTTAAGACTGACTTTTTCTTTATTAGATTCTCTATGGAGAAAAAATAAAACCCCTCATTTTAAATCTGTATTAGATGATACTTTGCTGACATGTTATCTACTAAAATCGATGCAGCACCCTGGCTAATTTGGAGTGGAGCTGTTTGCAAAAATTTAGAACATAGCTTGGGAATTAGCTATTCAGCAAGCCTACATTAAAATTAATTTGATAAAGTATACATTAACATTCTTGACACTTCTGTGAGCATAGATTTTAATAGATCAGTGTATGGGGGGCTTGGCCAGTAAAATAAAAACCTCCTCAATGAGATGGAGAGAGAAATTCACCATCTCACCTTCCCACACTGCAGGACTAAACCCTTCAGCTATCAGTACAGTACATCAAATTTAAGAGTCTTTAAATATTAAATATCAGTGTGCACCATGAGATGTAATAAACCCACTTTTCAAATAATGTTTCATTCTCCGACATCAAAATGTGTGAGGAGTTTTCTTTTAAATATACTGTAGAAGTTAATTAAGTTCACTCAAGTTTATTACACAGATTCACTAAGACTACATTGGGATATTTACGACCAACCCAGAATGCAACTCACTGAAACTTTTGATATGTTGATAAGTGATAAGGATGTCATTTGAGGTTTATTTTTTAATAATAATTTAATTGTCATTGTAAAATGCCTCATAGTTAGGACAGATTAAATTGCCACCAAAACCATTACTAAAATTCATAACCTCTATAAATGTAAAGTGTTTTCTGCTGTGTCATAAATAACAACACTTGTTCCAGGAAAATGAGGTGCCTGAAATAAATTAAGAAAACCAAAACATATAAATGCATTAGATTGCAACAATTTCTGGTTGCTGATGGGAATGCAGCTGAGTGGAGCAGTAGATTCTTTTACTGAGCAAGGGTTACTTATGATCTCAATAAATCTTGGGTACTGGAGGATTTCTACTGTGTGTGTGTTTTTTTATTTACCTTTTTGGCACATTTGGAATATACTTTCTTTTCTGATTGAAGAGGATCAGGAGAACCTGGGAAAATCAGAAGAAATTACGCCACTAGTAAGGTGATCTTGTCCAAGTTGCATGGCCTTCTTGAGTTTCATGTTCTTTGTCTGCAAAATGGGGTCATGTTTGCCAATTGTTTTGAAGACAGAAGACCACACTGGGTTTTCTAATGAAGTTCTTTCCTATTCTAATAGCCACTAGACTTGCATGAATAATCACCTTCCCAGGAAACATGTTTTGGTTTCTTAAGTAGATGTGGACCTTCTCTCTCTGCCATTCATGGAATGTCATTTATCATATGGCTGTTATTGTATGCTCAGAGGCTGGTTTTGTTCATCAGGGCATGACCCACACAAGGCCAGAGTTTACGTGCTCATCTTTGTATCCCTGTACCCAGTATCCTATGGAATGCAGTAAATGCATAATAGATCTTCGTGGGATAAATAGATCAAAATATCATTGGTATATTTCAAAAAGAATGTTTATATATGGTTAAGGGGAATGCATGGTTTCTATGAAAGAGACTCTCTTAAAAATTTACCTTTTGGCACCTGGCAGTTGAGTGTCAGGAACAAGGCTGGCTTGCTATTGGAACGAGCTGCTCAGGAATGTTTGGGGTAAAGGATTAAACAAAAGGACTGGCTGATTTATCTACAGGACTAGCATCTGTCTAAAACATATTGAGCTGATAAACAATACAGCTGCCATAGAATTCACACAGAGAAGTAAACATGAGGGCCATATGTAATTCATTGTCTGTGTTAATTAGAAATTTTAAAAAAATTATGGAAGAAGCAAAAAACATTCTGAAAACTGATCTTCATAGGCATGGGTCAGTAGATAGAATTGGTACTTGCCCTGGCTAAGAAATATTACCTGGGCTGAGTTCTGTTCTTCAAAGAATTCCCGAGCTTTACACAGTGGGGGAAAAAAATCAACACTAAGGTGAAAGCTAAAAGGTTTGGATTTCAGTCTTGACTTGGCCACATTCTTTCCTTGTGACCTTGAATAAATCACTTTCTCTCCCTGGGCCTCAGTTTCCTTGCATGTAATAGGAAGGAGCTGTGATAATTCATACATTTTCTTCCATCTATTTCACATATACCATGACTCATCTTTGGATGCCCAGATGGCTCTAAGAGATGGGAGAACTGTCAGATAAGAGATGTGGAGAGGTGCAATTTCCATTTTTGGGAAAATGGAACACGAGGTCATCAAAGTTGGGAGGTGGAGATGACCTAGCATTTCCACTTCCTCATAGCTGAGTTCTCATTGTTCTTTTGAAGTCATAGCCAAACTAGAAAATGATTATAAACTTGCAAGACACCCAGGATAAAAGGAGACTGAACAAGAATGAGAAGGTTCAACTTCCTGGCCCTTACAGCCAATTACAGCACATACCCTGCAAGTTGGGTGTCCCCACTGTGTTTAACAACCCAGCAGGAAATAGCCTTGAAGAGACTTCACAACTTCTCTCCTAGACATGAAATAAAACAAAAGAATCCTTATTAGTGGGTTCAAAACTTACAGACAGTAACCAGGAAAAAATAATAAAGTTATAAAAGTTCTTTCCTTTTTAATAGAATTTTGTGTTAGTACTGTAAATTAACATAAATGTCACTTTAAAAGAGAATACAGAATAAAATCCTAATAAAGCTAGATAGTACCACAGGGGTAGCGTGTAAATTGAGAGAATATCTGATTAGATTTCAAATGCTGCTTTTTAATTTGTGAGCCTTCTCTTCTCGCAGTCCATTAGATGTATTGGTTTGGCGTGAGTTTCCTGGGCTAAAAGGGGCTACATTTCACTTCTAATTCCTTATTAACTAGTACATCACAGGGATGATATTTAGCACTGGTATAGGCTCTTCTTTTGTAAGTGCTTTGAATTATTAGTCAACGCCTTTGAGAAAGTTAAGTGGAAGGACTGTCCAACAAATGGCGAACAAAAGGATCCGGAGCCCGGGAGGATAAGTAAACTGGGGTTATACAACAAATTGAAAGCCCCTCCAGTTCCTGCCTGAGTCTGCCAGTGCGGGTGTAGCTTCTGGAAGGTGGAGAGCAACCCTCCCTTATGTTTATGTATTCTGTCTGACCAGGCATATGCACGTCATGACCATATAATAAATGCTGATAGATTCTAGGTTCTGCAAGCCTTAGGTTATACAAGCACATTTTATTGGGAACTCTTTAATAGCAGAAAGATTCACATAGACACCTTCTACTTGAGACTTTGCTAATCATTCTCATTTATATCTCATTAGGATCCTCCAACAATGATGGAACTTGGGAGGGAATGTTCTTCATTCCAGAACATTAGACATCTAGTTCTGACTTAGCATGCAATTACCTGGGTGACGTTGGGCAAATCCCTTCTTTGCACTGGTCCCCAGTTTCCTTATTTGGAAGAGTGGATCAGACTAAATTCAATATATTTCACTCAGTGCTGGTCCCATAAGATACTTCTTAATAAAAGTAGCCATTCTTACCATAGCTAAGTATACTTGGATAAGAATGCGATCCATACCCATCCTAAGACGGGCAGCACACTCCATTATGGTAAAGGCTCTGAGAAGTCCTGAGGCAAGAAAATCTGTGGAACTTCAAGTTATTCCTACCAAGATGAATGTGACTTAAATCTGTTTCTGCAAAATGTCCATTGACGTGCTTTAGTTATTTTGTGACATACACTTTGGCAGCTGTTAGACAAGATGATCTCCAAGAACTCTTTCAAATCTAATATTTATTGTTTGTGCATGACTATTTCTCTCCTACAGATGAGAAAACCTGAACCCACAGAGAGCAAATAACCAAATTAACATGACACATGAACAGGTAGTTACATCCCCTATATGGGTCCCTTTTTTGGCAACATATATCCTACCAACATTGCAAAATCACATGTCCCATCTATTCGACATGGCCACATTTACATTTAAAACTGTTCTCAAATGTAATAGGTCCCAAGTTTCTTCAAGAGCCTTCACTAAGGAATCCAACCCTGAAAAACAGAGTAGGATTAGGGAAGGATGGCAGGATAAAAAGAGAGGCAGCCCTGTGTGTCCACAGCAGGCTTTTCTGACTGCCCACCCCCAGGTTGAGTTAGGGGGAGTTTTTGTGCACATATCTCTATTGGAACTCTTATTGAATTTTCTTGTTGAATTATGTGTGTGGCTTTTTTTTTTTTTTTGAGATAGAGTTTTGCTCTTCTCATCCAGACCAGAGTGCAATGGTGTGATCTTGGCTCACTGTAACCTCTACCTCCTGGGTTCAAGTGATTCTCCTGCCTCAGCCTCCCAAGTAGCTGGGATTACAGGTGCGTGCCACCACGCCCAGCTAATTTTTGTATTTTTAGTAGAGACAGGGTTTCACCATGTTGGCCAGGTTGGTCTCGAACTCTTGACCTCAGGTGATCCACCTGCCTTGGCCTCCCAAAGTGCCGGAATTACAGGCGTGAGCCACTGCACCCAGCCTAAAATTATCCGTTTTAAATACGTATCTTCTTCTTTAGAAATCCCTTTATAATTCAATGTTTCTAACATAGTGCCTGGCACATAGCTGGTGCTCAGCATCACTCTGAAACTGGATGAGTGAAATAATGAATGAGCAAATGAATGAATAAATCAATGCTAATTGAAACAAAACATTTTAAACCCATGTCTCCACTGTTACTGGTGGAATGTGACAGGATTGAAGGAAGGTAACCAGAGACTGTAAACCCAAACAGACCACTTTTACTTCTGGATCCCACAGTCTCCTGTTATTTTCAGTTTGTTTTGTTTTGAGGTGGAGTTTCACTCTTGTTGCCCAGGCTGGAGTGCAATGGCGTGATCTCGGCTCACCGCAACCTCCACCTCCCAGGTTAAAGTGATTCTCCTGCCTCAGTGTCCCGAGTAGCTGGGATTACAGGCATTCACCACCATGCCCAGTTAATTTTGTATTTTTAGTAGTTTTGGTCAGGCTGGTCTTGAACTCCCAACCTCAGGTGATCCACCCTCGTTGGCCTCCCAAAGTGCTGGGATTACAGGCATGAGCCACTGCTCCCGGCCTCAGTTTTGGTTTAAACTTTACCTGGGGACATATATTACCTTGGAGATCTCATCCATTAACACAACTCATCGATCCTGAGGATCCTAAAGTCTCTTTCTTGGTGTGTCTCCTTCCTTTCTAAGGAAGAATTTATTTGTTTGTGTTTTTAACTGCTTGAAGCCATACAAAAAATATTTCTGGTGGGATGACATTGCATCAGAAAATAAAAACTAGATACAGCAGATATGGTGATTTGTGAAGTAAATGGAGAAGAAGGTGCTAGAATTCAGGACAAACGTGTCTAGTTTAGTGTTTGGAGGTCAGCAAAGGATTTATGGAGGAAATGAAAGCTAAACTGAGAACTGAAGAATACATAAGAGTTAGCAAGAGAAGAAAAGGATAAGTGAGATGTTGCAGACAGAAGAAACAGTAGATTAAAAACAATGAACCTGAGAAAAAACAAGCTACATTTGGAAAACTGGAAGATATTCTCTAGAGCTGGAGTAGATCATGTGAGGGAGGAGGTGAGAATGAGATGGCTGAAGTTATAAGCATGAATGGATAATAAAATGAATTGCATGCCACACCCGAGTGTCCCTGTGGGCAATGGGCTAGGATAACCAGAGGGCTTCAAGCAGGTATATGATGAGAACAAACTAGCACCTTTAGCACAAGGATAGGTTAAAGCAAAACAGAATTCAAGGAGCTTAGTCAGGAGCTTCCCATGCTCATTGAAGTGTTTGCATCCTGGGCTAGGGTAGCAGCAGGGGGAATAAGAAAACTGTTTGGCTTTAAGACTTTTTAAGGAAGTTGAATCAAATTAGAAGCTGAATTAACTTGTTGATTAATTAAATGTGAGAGATGAGTGAGAGAGATGAATTAAATGTGACTCCCAGGTTTCTGGCCTGACAGCAAGGTAAAAATTGATAGATACCATTCATTGATATTGGAAAAACAGGAGGAGGAGCAGGTTTTTAATGTCGAGGATTTCATGAGTTGGAACCTAAGTTATATATTTCTTCCTGATTCAAAACCATTTGTTAGGACTGTGACCACTTATTTTCTTAATTTACCAGCCAGTATACAGAGCACACTATATAAAAAAGTTTAGGTTCCATAGGTAGAAAAGAGCCCATTTATACAACTTTGAATCTATCTACAGATTGATTGGCAGGGTTTCCGAATTCTAGCAAAGCATTAGCAACATTTTGAAATAACTAATCGTTTGGTTCATTAAATTTTATAAGTGAGGTCACTTGTACCTTTGGGCAGCAGAATAAACAAAATAATAAAAATGCTTTAGAAAATACTGGTGAACGATTTGGATTTTATGTATTTTTGATGAGTTGGAAAAAGAGTGAAACAGGTTTTGCTTCAGCATGTTACCTTGCAATTAAAAGTACTGGTTTTGGGGAGGAATTCCCTAACCTAAGTGGGTTATTTGAAATGCCTCTGGACAAATGTGACCAGAAGGCTAAAGAAACTTTGTAGGTAGTGTAAGTTACTGTGGGGGAAATTTGGAATATTTGATTCTGAAAAATAGAAGATGTAGAGATGGTGAGAATAACTGTTCAAAAACACACAGTGGCTCTTGTAGGTAAGGCATGGTTGATGTTTATAAGCGGTCAAGGGGAAAGATATGGGTTTTAGAGTGGGACATGGCTGGCTTCTGCCTCAGGCATGAATTGTATGAGCTTGGTGAGTCCTTCAACTGTCCCACGTTGAGTCTTTTCATCTATAAAATGGAGATAATAATGCCTCCATTGCAAGGCTGAAAATAAGGAGAGTATGATCACTTGTGATTGCCTATAATTTTCTAATTTTACTTCCTTAATCTGATTAATCTATCTTCTCGTTTCTGACCACATTGCAACTAGCCTTATGAAATCTGACATCTATATTTCACTTCTACTCTAACTGTTCTCTTTGCCTCTTGTCTTGCATTCTTCATCCACCATCTACATGGTTCACAAAATGATTTTTCAAAATTAGAAATATAATCGTATTTTCTACTGGTTAAAAATCCTCCAACAACTCCCCTTTAGCTGTACAATAAAGTCCAAACTCCTTTGTGCATTTTCCAAGTCCCTGGATGATGTAACCCTTCAAATTATTACCAAGACTGCCAACCTGAGCTTCTGTCAGATCAAATTATTTGTGGTTCCCCAAATTTGACTAGTATTTCGAGACAATTAGGCTTTTGCTCAAGTTTGCTCCTTTCCTTGCAATTTTCTTATGCCTTGCCTTTACTATTCCCTTGCAGACAGAAAATATCTACTGTGATAGAGAAAACACGATGGTTCACTGCACTCCATTCCATTTTATTCCAGAGACTACATCTCCCACCCTCCTCTGCATTTAAGTGGGGTCGTGGGATTTAATTTTAGCTAAGGGAATGTAAGTTCAAGTAATATTTGCTATACAAACCAGGTCCCTTAAACATTCTTTGCAAAGTTTCATTACATTTGTTCCCTTGTCTATTGTCTGGATGCAGATAATGCAGAAGGGAACTTTAAGACAGTGGAAGATGGACCTGTCGTTAAATAAAAGGGGCTTGAATACTAGAATGATTGTATGGAGCCCAGATTTTCAACAATCAGTGAATTATGAGAGAAATGAGCAGTACATTTTATTATATTAAGCCAGTGAGATTTGAAGGTGGTTTGTACAGCTGCTAGCCAGCTGTTAGCTACCTTAAATGATTATGCTTACTCAGCTTTCAGGATCTCTTCCAAAAGTATCTGGGTTCAAATCCCTGATCTATCACTTTCCACTTCTCTAATAAGTCACTTAGGCCCCCAACTCCCCATGTCTTGCTTTCCCCGTTTTTCCAATTGGTGATAACACTGTCCTTTAGTTTACGATGTTGATTGAGGATTAAATGAGATAACCCATGCAAAATGCATGGATCAGAGTGAGCACAAGATAAATGTCAGCTTTCATTATCATGTTATATTACACCAACCATGAGAATCCATTATTGATGATTTTCAAAACCCAGAACCAACAATCCTGAGAAATGGCTTTAATGTTTCCCCCACAGTTCTGATGAAATAATTTTAGAATATGAGCTGTAAGAAATACATGGAATCGTAGTGAATTTGAAAAAATCACCTGGAGTGCCTTTTATAAAGTCAATCTGATGAAAGGACAGTTTTGATTGAATGACCATCACGGTGTAATCTTGGAAGAGAGAAGCTGTAAGAGCAGTTACAAGGAGTAAGGAACAGAAAATGACAAACACCCTAAGATGAAGTTTTATTGTTATCCTTAGTGGGCTCAAAACTTTGTCACTGAAATAACACATACCACTAACCATCTGTTCTCTAAGAGCCATGACTCATGCATTTCATGCTCTTCAAATCTGGTGCTTAAAAAGTCATTAACTATGCAAAGTTGTTAGAAGAAACCCCCCACCTACTAATTGAATCCAGCAATACTATTTGTTGTGTAGTCTCTCAACGCTTACTGAGATGGTTTGTTAGCTATCCAACCAAAGTTGTAATTAATGCAGTTTCTACGGGGTCATGGCAAAAGCATAGCTTATGGTATAAGACAGACTTGCTTGGAATATAAACCCATCCCCTAAATGGGTTTATTTATTTTAACTCAGCCTCAGTATCACTGTCTATAGAATGGGAGGAATTATACACATGTTGTTATATTTTTGTGAAATTTGGATATAAGTAATATAAAGTGACTGGCACATGACAGGCACTCAATAAACAGTGATACTATATGCTGTATTTTTTCTATGCATAAATTTATACATGTATATAACTACAAACATACTTTTTTCTCTTCTTCCATTAAGATCCTATAGCATAGGATGCTGAGATGGCTAAATCTTATACAGTTTAGGCCATAAAATACCACACAGAATTTCGGACACAATATCTTCAGACCTATTCTGTGAAATGAATGCTTTAATATGAATACCTGTATATGCTCCCCTTTACATAGCTCCATTTATTTATTCCCCAAGGAAAACAGGCTGAATTGGGTTATATATGAGCTAGGTATTAGGCTTAGCTATGAGTAGCAGAGATCCCAAAATTTATGGCTTAAATTAAATTATTTATTCTCTTTCATGTAAAAGAAGTCTGGGGATAGGTGATATAATGACTCCCAAGATGTTACCAAGAACACAGACTTCAGTTATCCTACTTTACCATGTTAGGGTATTAATTTCATCATCAGACCACTCCCTGGTCAGATATGGTGTCTGGATCTTCCACAAATGCAGGCTGGAAAACAGAGAAGGGCAGAGAGCTGAAAGGACACCCTGCAAGACGATTGGCTCCCAGGAAGCAGCCTTCCTGGAAGTTCTACATACTACTCTCTTGCATCTTGTTGGCTAGAATTTGATCATATGGCTTCATCTAGCTGCAAAGACATCTAAGAAATGCAGGCCTTTATTGTGGGTGTCAATGTTCTAAACTAAAAAAAGTTGTGTTTCTATTATTAAAAAGAAATAAGAGAAGGCATGCTGGGGTGAGATGGTGAACAAGACTGAAAGATCCTGGAAGTATAACCCAGAACTTTCTAAGAGATTTCGATCCATGGGACCAACCCCAAGTGATTTATAAAGACTCCCTGGAACGAAGAGTCAGGTGGAATACTAGAGCCTTACATAAGGACCCTGGACCAGGGACAAGAGTACCTTGACTGTTGAGTATCCGTCACTGGTGTAGATCGGATGTGGGTGACAGCAGGCACACCATGGGTTTGGTATTCGTGGTTTAACTCGAGGATGATGGGATTTCAGTGTGGTATTAGAAAAGTAGGTGTTTTCATACCATAACAATGACAACTATTTGTGCTTTCTTCTACATTATAAAGATGCTTCTTAAATCATTTTCTTATTTGATCTCTCTCCTCAAAAAAGATGGAATAGGCAAAGATTATTACCATCTGCATTTGGCATTTGCAAAAATAAACTCAGATGGGTAAAGCAGAATGCATAAGGTCACATAGCTGTCAAGAGGCGGGCCTAGGATTTAAATGTCCACCTCATGACTGCAAGTATTAAGCTATTTATACTGGATTTGACAAGCACTCAGAAGCAGTGTGGCATTGGGGTCAGATCAATGTGGGCTTGAATCCAATCTCCACCCTTGTGGGAGCTTTTTGTTTTTAAATGCAGTAGTAATCACTGTTTTTTAGTGTACAGTTCTGTGAGTGCACACATATCCATAGATTCTTAAAAACACTACCACAAATAGGACAAAGCACACTTCAACACTTCAAGCAGTCCCCTTGTGTGGACCCCTTGTAGGATCTATTCTAAAGCTAGTGAGATGCTTCTGCCTGTGTTGCTATTGATAATCAATATTCAAAATAACAAGAGCCAAACACATTATGAGTATGTGATAGATTTATTGATTAGAAAAGTTTGGGCCTCAAGTAACAGAGAACACAAATGAAGCCCAAAAGAACACAAATAAGCCCAAAGAAAGCATCTTATCTCACATAGTGAAAAGTCCAGTGGTGGCATGAGTTGCAGGTGCTGTGTGTCAGTGCTCCTGGCCTACTTTTCTATGGTGCTCCTGGCTCTGTCTCTATAGGCTTTATTCTCAGAATGTTCACAAAATACTGTAGATGTTCTAGGTTTCACTTTGAGGTGCAACATACCCAGAGACATAAAGGTGCCATCATTTGCTGTTTCCTTCTTAGCCTGTCTAGAAACCCCAAAGCAGAGCATCCCTCTCCTCTTTGTATATATCCTTAGTGCATCATTGTATGACTAGTACTGGATCACGTGCCTATTGTCCAACTAATTATGGGCCATAGAAATAAAATACCCTTGAATGGCTAATGCTAATCAGGATACAACAACTAGGGCTGGGATGGCTTCAATTTCCCATGAAGCATGTAGTTGTATGGTGGATTCTGTTAAGATGTGGGAAGTGGGATTATGGATAATGGGTAGACAATGAACAGTAAGTGTACAGGTGAATTTCTGTTGACAGCTCACATCCACCTGTTCCAGACCACTGCATCCTTCTCTGAACCAGCATGAGAGACAATTACCAGGTCATTACAATCTTCCCCTTGGAGCCTTTCAGTTTTGTTAGAGCTTCTGTGTGTGTGTGTGTGTGTGTGTGTGTGTGTGTGTGTGTGTGTGTAAGAGAAAGAGACATTATAACAAACACAGAGGAAGGGAGAAAGGGCTGGGGAGAGAGAGAGAGAGAGAGAGAGAGAGAGAGAATAATTGCTAAGCATATTACATGAACATACTTGAGCCCTACAGTGACAACAGTATAATGTTTACTTATTGTAAATAAAATTAAAATCCCACCAGAAAGTCATTAGTTACAAATCTCTGTATCTCTCCATTTTGTAGTTCCAGTAAGACAATTATTTCAAATCCAAACAAGGTCAATAAGAAGAAATTAGTTAATTTGTGATAAAAATAATATAATTTATATAAGTATTTCCTTTTTACTGGGCAAGATACAAAGTAAAGTTACTGTATAATTAGTTCATAAATTAGTCAACTGAGAGGTTGAATGTTAGTTATTTTTAAATTTTAATTTTTGTTAAGACTTTCCAGTGGCTGGTTGGTTGTTAGGGGGAAAACATTTCCAAGTTTTAAATAGTGTTTTGGGGGGTGGCTTCATTTAGTGCTGACGAAGGAATGGTAAGATGTCTTAACAGAGGTCAACCAGTAAATCAGCAGGAGGACTGGGGTCATTATCTTGATTTACAATCCATTTAATTGTGTCCATTCTTTTTATCACTTTCAAAGCAGTTTATAAATATGTGGCCTCCTCGAGGGCAGAAGCTGTGTTCTTTTCATATTTGTCCCCAGCATCGCCTACCAGAGCGTCTGGTGCATAATAAGTGCTCAGTGAACACTGGCTGAACTAAACTCACATGGATGTCCCTGGTACTTAACATCCCTGTGTCTATTTTATCCTTAGTTCATCTTTGTATATATCAAAATATATTTATTTTTCACACCTGTTCTTTTCACTGAATCTGCCTCAGGTAATATAGAAATGTAAAGCAATGAGAGTTCTTGCTGTTTAATCTTTAGGGATGTGGAAATATTTCTTGTTGTGTGGCAAGATAACAGACAGGGTTTTGTAAAGACCAACAATTATCATCCATTAATCCTGATAGGATAAACTGAAGCACAGAATTGAATTATCTTGCCTGGGGTTACTGAGGACGCAACATCCCAGACCAGAATTTCAGTTAACTCCAGATGGATGTTGTTACCAGTGTTATGTGGTACAGTTTGATATTCAACAACCAAAAGATGCATCCTGGCTATTGATGTCTGTGATTTCACCTCTAATGTTGAGTCCCTTTGCACTAAGTTTCTAATTTAACATTACATTTGCATAACACTTTTTTAGTTTACAAACTACTTTAAAGATCTCATTTGATCCTCACAGCAGCAGGGAGAATTGAGCAGGGAAGGCATAATTAACCCTGTCTTAGAGATAGGAGACAAGCTCAGAAAGGTTAAATAACTCGGAAAGCCAAAGGACCCTGAAAGATATGATTATGTTTCCTTCAAATTAATAAGCTCTTTGTTCACTGCCCCCCCCCACCCCCACACCCTGCAAGCCTTCCCTATTTTCACTGGTTGGAATTCATTTGTTCATGATCTGTGTTCTAGGACATCTATCTCATCCTGTTATGATAGTGTTTGACTTGTTCTGCATTGTTTTTATAGAATCTCAACACTTCTAAGAAACTTCAAGTTAGTCTTATCCAAACAGACATCTGGTGCTTGAATTCCATCCATACTATCCCTTACAAGAAAGTGTCCAGACTCCTTGAATACTTCCATTGACAGGGACCTCACCACTTCTTGAAGCAGCATGTTTTCTCAGGACACCTTTGTATAAAATTCTCCATTGTAGACTTGTTTCTGCTGTCTCTGGGAGAGTGCAAACTCTTTAAGGACAAAACTGGGCATTCTTATCATTCCTACGTCTCATCCTGTTGTAGCAGAAGCTCAATAAAAGATTGCTGAATGAATAAGTCAGTGGGTGAATGGTTGGATGAGTTTCTAATAAAAGCTTCAAACAGCTCTGTCTAGTATCTTTCGGAAGCTATTGACCTGACACCCAAGGTGTTTTTAGTTGTTAATTTATTTTCCTCTGGTTGGGGTTTTGGAATTCCTAATGCAAATATTTTTGAAATACAAAGCACAAGCCATGGGTCCGGCCTCTCATAAACTAGATACATATCATAACTGAATGCAAGAATATGCGAGATATGAAAGTGTAGTAATATATGGAACAGTCAGCAGCAGGAAAATATAAACTGATAACTGGCTGCAGAAAGATAACAGCTAAGTCAGGGGGAAACAGGAATGTTGCTTCATATTGGAAAGGAAGAAGCAATAGAATGATTAGTTGGAAGCCATAGCATGGTAGGCAGGCAGAGGTGGAACACCCTAGTGGTTAAGCTTATGCATGCTGGCACAGATGGCATGCATTTGAAACCTGGCTCTATTACTTATAGCTGCATGACCCTGGGCAAACCACCCAACCTCTCTATCATTGGTTTCCTTATATAGGAATATAGATTAAATGAATTAATGTACGCATGAAAAGCACCCAGAACAGTGCATAGAGCATACGTTATCTTTCCAAAGGGATTTCTGGCCAAACAGCCTGCGTTCCAGCCCTGGTCTGCCTCTAACTAACTGTGTGATTTGATCTCTGTATGTATTTTAACAAGTCATCATTAGTACAGGAATAAAAATGTACTGTAGAGAGTGGTTATATCAAATGAGATAAATACGTAATCCTGTTTGTTAGCTAATTGTCAACATCTCTGAGATTCAGATAATCTGGTTGGAACCCTGCTCATTGTGCCTCCTGTGAATAGACAAAGCTTTCCCAGAATACATGTGAATTTTTGGAGCACTTACATCCCTGGCACCACCTGGGACTTAGAGCTTCTTTGCTGTTGAAACTCACTTTCCTTTGCATCATGTTGACTGTGATGTAAAGCTCTGCCTCTTCTTTGGTTTTTATAATAACCACAAATAGTCCTTCTCCAGGTACTCGTAAATTAAGTAGACACTGCTGATGACTTGAAGTGAATGCGTGTGGGTGCTTGCGAGCGCACGTGTGTGTGTGTGTGTATGCATGCGTGCATGTGTGTGTGTTGTGGGAACAGGGAAAAGCCCCATCTGCACCTCCCAGCCTCCTCCCATGTAGGGCCTTCTTCTGCTATCCTCTTTTCATTTCTTAACATCCAGATTGTCAAGGAAACTCCACATTATTCTTTCCTTTATAAGGGGTATTGATCTCCTCAGATGTTTTTGTACCAGCTGATATTCAAGTGTGAAGTCTCATCTTCCATTCTAAGCATTTATTAAGTTTTTTTTTTTTCAAATAAATATAGCCCCTTTCATGACATCTCCAAAATCCACTGGTAAGACTGTAAAATTTGACTAGGTCTTCAATACATGTTAATTCACCCATATTCACTTTCAATTTAATAACTCTTTTCTCCCTCACTCCCATTTTCTCCCTTTTACCTGGTGAGATGAATTCTGTTCCCCGAAGAATGGCACAGAGGCACTGAAAGCATAGCAGAGCTCAGCCATTTTCCTTTGGAAGCCAGGATACATGTCATCCAATCTTGCACTAAACCCTGACTCAGGCCCAGCTGACATTGATAACAAGGGGACTTGCTCTGAATGGAGGATCTAAAAATGTTCAAGGAACAAAGGAACCAATCAGGCAATAAATACATGAAGAGGAGTCATCCAAGTGCAGAGAAAAAAGGAAGAAAAAACTGGTCTGAACATTTCTTTGCAGACTTTGACATCACCCCTCTTATCATGCTCTGATAACTCCCCAAAGGCCAAGCTCCCTGTGCATGCAAGAGAGAAAACAACTGGCTGACTTTTTTTTTTCTAAAAAGGAAACAAGATTTTCCCTAATCTCATTTACAGCAATTTTGAAAAGTGATGAGAAAAATTTTTAAAAAATTATAAAGGGTTTAGAATAAAGGAGCCCCATGCATCCATTGCTAAGTTGCCACCACCTTCTCTAGCGAAGGAATAATTCTTCAAAGAGGTGAACTTTCATTCATTCAGCTAAATGTAAATCAGGGCCACTTGCAGTGGCTCACTCTTGTAATCCCAGCACTTTGGGAGGCCAAGATGGGCAGATCATTTGAGGTCAGGAGTTCGAGACTAGCCTGACCAACATGGTGAAACCCTGTCTCTATTAAAAATACAAAAAAAAAAAAAAATTAGCTGGGTGTAGTGACAGGTGCCTGTAATCCCAGCTCCTCAGGAGGCTGAGGCAGGAGAATCAGTTGAAGGGAGGAAGAGGTTGCAGTGAGCTCAGATCACACTATTGCACTCCAACGTGGGTGATAGAGTTGAACTCCATCTCAAAAAAGAAAAAAAAAGTGCACCTCAGCAATGAAAGCCATACATTGCATTAGGCTCCTTGAATCTTGAAAACAGAAATAATCTCTGCCATCATAGTGCTTATACCTTAAGCAAATAATTATGTAAACTATTTTATTATGGTTTTTAAAATGCATATTATGAAAAATCACTACATGCTACGACTAATGAATAAAAGGAGGCCTTGATCTATTTTGAGGAATCAGTGATCAATCAGTGCTTCAGAAAGGAACATTTGAATTGACATCTGTGATGGTTTATGTTTCAACTTGGCTTCGCTATGTAGTACTGCCATTTAACCAAATGCTACAATAAGTGTTGCTATCGGGATATTTTGTAGTTGTGATTAACATGTATTGGACTTTAAGTTAGAAGATGTTACCTTTGAATAATGTGGGTGGGTCTCATCCAATAAGGTGAAAGTTTTAAGACTAAAACTGAGGTTTCCCAGAGAGAAGAATAAATTCTGCATTTTTTTTCATTGAGACAGGGTCTTACTCTGTCACCCAGACTGGAATGCAGTGGCCTGATCTTGGCTCACCATAACCTTCACCTCTCAGGCTCAAGGGATTCTCCCGCCTCAGCCTCCTGAGTAGCTGGCATTACAGGTGCACACCACTACTGCTTGGCTAATTTTTGTATTTTTAGTAGAGGTGGGGTTTCACCATATTGGCCAGGCTGATTTCGAACTCCTGACTTCAAATGATCCACCTGCTTCGGCCTCCCAAAGTGCTGGGATTACAGGCATGAGCCACCACACCTGGCCAAATTCTGCAATATTAACTCCATCAAGTTTCCAGTCTGCTGGCCTTCCCTACAGATTTCAGGCTTGCCAGTTCCACAATTCTGTGAACCAATTTATCATTAAATAGATGGATGGATGGGTGGATGGATGGATGGACGGATGGATGGATGAATAGACAGACAGGTCGATAGATAGATTGTGTGTAGACACATAAATATACACACAGGCATACACACTCATGATTTCCTATTGGTGCTGTAGATACCAAATGATGCTATTACATCTAAAGGCAGGTAAAAAGTGAAGAGAATGTATTCCAGGCAGAAGGAACAGTCTATGAGAAAGTCATGTTTACCATTTCTCATTGTATGCCACTGGTGCCTCCAATAGTATGTTTTTGGAATGCCTCAGTATCTCCTCTACTTATCTACCTGCAGCTACCTTGATGCAACTCCAGGCCCTGCAGGTTTAGAGTGTCCCATAGACAAACCAATCAGTAGGAACTCCAGGGAGTTGCCTACAGGCAGAAAGACTCTTGGCCTTGGAGTCCAGTGTCTTTTGTGCCCAGATCCCCACTTCTTCCCTGGGAATCTTAGGTCAAGTATGTAATTATCTCTGGAGAGACTCTTTTGTTGTTCTTCTAGGAAATGGAAAACATAATAATAGTTAATATTTATTGAGTCCTTAATATATTCTGTGCACTGTTCTAGGCATATATGTTAATTCAGCTAATCCCCTCAACAGTCTTAGGGGATGGGAAGCACTGTTACTCACACTTCATGACGGGAGCTAAACACATGAGGAGATGCTTAAGGCCCCACAGCCAACAGGTTTCAGGTACAGGTTTTGAGCTCAGGTGGAGTTCAGCTCTGGACTCTTGGCTCATAATCATGACATTCACTTATGCTCATAATCCCTGTCTTCCACTTTGCAAGGCTGATATAAGCATTAGATATCAAAGAGCCTTTTAAAACTCATACAGCTACATGAATGAAGATTATTGTTATTTTCTCTTCTTTTCAAAAAATTGTCTTAAGATTTGCTTTATGTATATTGAGTATTTTCTGAGTAGCAAGCTCCGCAAGATCTCATTTTATGCTTGTATCAATACTATAGGAAAGACATTTTTGTTTTAGGTCTAGGGACACTGAGGCAGACAGGTGAGGTGAGAGGCCAGTAATATGCCTGAGGTCACGTAGCTCCAATTTGTACATAGATTTACCTGAGAAGAGAGCCTGAGCTGATACTTCTTATGTTTCTATAATCCCTACCAGCCTCTCTACCATTCACACCTTGACAGGTGAGGTTGTGTCAGTATCAGCTGTGGCCTTCCTCCCTAGAGTTTTCAAGGAAAGAAAGTTTCATCAGCTTTTTAAAAAATTTACATTAATCACTTTTGAATGTAAGCTCTCCAACTTGTGATTTTGATTCATGAATTTGCACTGCCTTCTCTTTTTTCCTCAGCAACCTCTGTGGCTTGCTCAGATGTGGAAACCCAGAAAGCCTCATATCTTTCTCTCTCCTTCCATTTTCCTGCCCAACTGAGGGTCCCTTCTTTCATTTGTGTTGAATCTTCTCTGGATCTGTTTTTCTCTTCCCATTCACATCCCTGCTTGCTGATCCTTTATCTTGTAGTTGAAGCCCTTGCTTCAATGGGCTCTGAAGCTATTTTGATATTCTGCTTGTTGTGAAAATAAATTTTCCCTCACACACTCACACACAGCGTGTGTTCTCCTAATGGAATACGTGGTACGCGTTTGTATGCAATTCTGGTGCAAAAAAGAGCTGTGGAGTCCAGGAGAGACCCAGGCAGGTGTTCCAATTGCAGAAGTGTTTTTATGGAGATAGCATCTTACGATTTATTTACATTTTATTCCATCTTAGTATCAGCTAACTGCCTACTACGTGCTTAGATTGCACTGATTTTTTAAAATAGCATGAATATTTTGTAGCTTTCTTTATATTAGAATTAATAGGGATACTTGGGACTGGGCAGAGAAATCAGGGAATGAAGAAAATAGAGGTAAGAGAAATAGATTTTGCAGTGATATTCAGGAAAGAAAGTAAACAGCAGCAGCACAGAATGTCCAGGCTATATTTGCAAGCTCCACAGGGTGTGGGGTGGTTCTGGGGAAGCGTGGGGGTATGAAAAGGGGACTGGTGGAGCAGTAAGATCTATTGAGGGCTATAAAATCCCACATACTAGAGAGGAGGGTTGAAAAATGGAAATAGGACACTTTGATGTGACTATTTTGATGTTATGAGTTTGCAGGCATTTTAATATGACCTAAAACAGAAACCTTTAAACCTTCCGTTTTTATTTCTATTGTAAAGTAATGTGAGCAGAAGACATCCTCAGTCCCTCCCTGATCTTGTCCTTAAGCCTGAACCCATGCATGAGATTGATTCTCCTTTTCATGCTGTCCTTGAATGCTGTCTTTCTATCCCTGTGTCTTGGTTCATCCCTAAGCCTCTGGCTGCCAAACCTCCAACTGGTTGTATCCAACAGTCCTGCTTACAGAGTAACACCTGCATGAGTAGAGAGAGTTCTTTCGTGGTCACGTTGAGCTTGAGTATGTTAAACAGGCATTTGTCTACCTGAGCAACCAAGTTATTTTGTATCTCTTGTTGTACGGAGTCTTGCAAGGGAGACATCAACAAGAAAGCTGTGACAGTTTTTGACTAAAAGTCTATTTTATCTGATACAAGTATAGCCACTCCTGCTCATTTTTGGTTACTGTTTGCATGGAATATCTTTTTCTATCCTTTCACTTTCAGCCTACATGTGTCCTTAATTCTAAAGTAAGCCTCGTATAGATAACATATAGTTGGATCTTTTCGTTGTGTGTGTGTTTTTTTTTTCTTTTTTTTTTCCCCCCCACTAAGTCACTCTCTATCTTTGATTGGGAAGCTTAAACCATTTACACTTAAAGTAATTATTGATAGGGAAGGACTTACGGTTGCCATTTGGTTAATTGCTTCCTGTCTTATTGTTGTTTTGCCTCTCTTTTTCTCTCTTCCTGTCATCTTTTGTATTTCATTGAATCTTTTTGTATTGATACGCTTTGATTCCTTTCTCTTTTTCTTTTGTATATGTTCTATAGGTATATTTTTGAAGTTACCATGGGGCTTATATAAACATCTTATATAGCAGTTATAAGTGTATTTTAAACTGATAACAACTTCACATAAGACAAAGGACATTGTAAAGTGATAAACATGTCAATTTACCAGGAAGATATAATAATTGTAAATATATATGCACCAAACATCAGATCATGTAAATACATAAAGCAAACACTGAAATAATTGAAGGAAGAAATAGACAGCAATACAATAATAGTAGGAAACATCAATATTCCACTTTTAATAATAGATTGAACATTCAGACAGAAAATCAACAGGAAAACAAAAGGCTTGAACAGCATTATAGACCAGAAGGTTCTTACAAACACATAGAACATTTCACCCAACAGTAACAGAATATGCATTCTGTTCAAGTGCATGTTAAATACTTTCCAGGATAAATCATATTTTAGGTCACAGTACAAGTGTTAACAAATTTAAGAAGGTTAAAATTGTACCGAGTGTCTCTTCCAAACACAATGGAATAAAACTAAAAATCAGTAAAAGAAAGAAAACTGGAAAATTCACAAGTATACAGAAGTTAAACAACATATTTCTGAACAACCAATGGGTCAAAAAAGAAATTATAAGAAAAATTAGAAAATATATTGAGATAAACAAAAACACTGCATACTAAAGTCTATAAACACAGCATACTGAAGTCAGCAGCAGAAGTTCAGAGGAAATTTATAGGAATAAATGTCTACGTTTATGGAAAATAAAAACTCTCAAATAAACAACCTAACTTTACATCTCAAGGAATTAGGAAAAGAACAAACTAAGTGCAAAATTATCAGAAGAAAGGAAGTAATAAAGATTAGAACAAATATAAATAAAATAGAGAATAGAAAAAAATCAACAAAACCGATGGGTTTTTTTGAAAAACAAAACAAAACAAAACAAAACACAACAAAAACCCAAATTGACAAATCTTTAGCTGGACTAGAAAAAAAAGAGAGATTACTTAAAATCATAAATGAAAAAGAAGATATTACAACTGATGCCACAAAAATAGAAAGGGTCATGAGAAACTGCTACAAACAAGTATATTCTGACAAACTGATAATCTAAAAGAACTGGATAAATTCATAGAAACATGGACTTACCAAGATTGAATCATGAAAAATAGAAAATATGAAGAGACTTACAACCAGTAAGGAGATCAATTCAGTGTTTAAAAATCTTCCAACACCATCAACAAAGCCCAGTATTAGATTGGCTTTTATAGGGAATTCTACCAAACATTTAAAAAAGAAATAAAGTCACTTCTTCTCAAATTATTCCAAAAATTGTAGAAGGAGAAACAGTTCCAAACTCATTTCATAAGTTGAGAATCAGCCTGATATCAAAGCCAGACAAAGACACAAGAAAAGAAAATTGCAGGCAAATATTCTTGATGAACATACATGCAAAAATCCTCAGTGAAATACCAGCATACCAAATTCAACAGCATGTTAAAAGGATCATATACTATGACCAAGCAGGATCCATTACCAAGTAGGATCTATCCTTGAGATGCAAGGATGGTTCAACACATAAAAATCTATTAACATGATATAACACATTAACGGAATGAAGGATAAAAATCATATAATCTCAATAGATGCAGAAAAAGAATTTGACAAAATTCGACATAATTTTAGGTGAAAGAAAGCTTAACAAAGTAGAAATAGAGGAATATTACCTCAATATAATAGAGGCCAGATGTGAAAAGGCCACAGCCAATATTATATTGAATGATGAAAAACTGAAAGCCTTCCACTAAGATCGGGAATGAGTTAAAGATCCCCACACTGACCATTTCTGTTCAACATAATGCTTGATGTCCTAGCCAGAGCAATTGGACAGGAAAAATAAATAACAGGCATCCAAATCAGAAAGGAAGAAGTAAAGTTATCTATGTTTACAGATAGCATTGTCTTATATGTAGATGACGCTAAAGACTCCACAAAGGAAAGCTATTAGAATTTATAACTATATTCAGTAAAATTACAAGAATACAGAATCAATATACAAAAATCAGTTGCATTTGTATGCTAACAATTTGAACTATCCTAAAAGGAAATTAAGAAAGCAAAACAAGAAAACAATACCAATTTCAATAGCATCAGAAATAATAAAATAGGAATAAACTTAACTAAGAAGGTGAAAGACTTGTACATTAAACACTATAAAACATTGATGAAAGAAATAAAAGACACAAATAAATGGAAAGATATTGTTCATAGATTAGATGATTTAACATTATTAAAATGTCCATACTACAGAAAGCTAATGTACAAAATCAAAATTTGGTTTCTATCAAAATCTCAATGGCACTGTTTTTACAGAAGTAGAAAAAAATCCTAAAATTCACATGGTACCACGATGGATTCTGAAGAGAAAAAAAAGTCTTGAGAAAGAACAAATCTGGAGATGCATGATACTTTTTGATTTTAAAAATATGTTACAAAGGTACAGTGATTAAACTAGCATGGTATTGGCAGGAAGAAGACAGACATGTAGACCAAAGGAAGAGAATAGAAACCCATGCATATACTTCTGATTTTCAACAAGAGTACCAAGAATAAACAGTGGTTAAAAATAGACTGACAAATGGTATTGTGAAAACTGGATATTTACATGAAAAAAAAATAAAAAATGGTCACTTAACTTATATACCAAAATTACTTCAAAGTAATTAAAGGATTAAATGTAAGACCTGAAACTATAAAACTTCTAGAAAAAAATATGAGAAAACCATCATGACATTGGTCTTAGTAGTAATTTCTTGGATTTGTCATCAAAACCAATGGCAGAAATACAAAATATTAACAGATAAGTGGGACTACATTAAACTAAAAGCTGCTTCATGGCAAAGCAAACAATTAACAGAGTGACAGGTTACTACAGAATAGAAAAATTTGCAAAACATATATTTGATGAGGGATTAATATCAAAAATATGTAAAGAACACCTACAACTCAACAATAACAATGACAACAATAAAAATAATCCAGTTAAAAAATGGGTAAAGGACTTTAATGGACATTTCTCTGAAGAAGATTGACAAATAGCCACAGGTATATAAAAAGATACTCGACATGGCCAGTCATCAGAGGAATGCAAATCAAAATCCCAGTGAGATATTGCCTCAACTTGCTCGGATGACTAAAGTAAGCAAAAAAGAAACAAAATAAACTCCCAAATAACAAGAGCTATTGAGGATATAAAGAAGAGGAAATCTTGTACACTGTTGATAGAAATGTAAAATGGTGCAGCCACTATAGAAAACAGAGTAGAGTTTCCTCAAAAAATTAAAAATAGACTGCCATATGTTTCAGCAATTCTATTTTTGGTATTGAAAAGAATTAAAATCAGGCTCTTGAAAAGATATCTGCAAAGATGTTCATTGCAGCATTATTCACAATAGCCAAGATGTGAAATGACCTAAATGTTGATTGACAAATAAATGGATAAAGAAAATGTGATATGGAATGGAATGGAATGGAATATTATTTAGCTTGAAAAAGAAGGAAATCCTGCCATATGTGACAATATAGACAAATCTTGAGGGCATAATGCTAAATGAAATAAGCCAGTCACAGAAGAAAATATACTGCATAACTTTATTTATGTGAAGTATCTAAAATATTCAATCTCCTGGAAGCAGAAAGTAGAATGCTGATTGTCAGAAGATGGGGATAAGAGGAAATGGGAAGTAGTTTAATGTATATGAAATTTCCATCATACAGGATAAATAAGTTTAGGAGATCCACTGTATAATATTGTGGCCTATAGTTTATATTATTGTATTGCCCACTAAAACTTAAGAGGATAGATCTTATATTAAATGTACTTACCACAGTAAAATATAAGAACTAGTATCAATCAAAATAAGAAAGCTGTGAAACACATTGAAATTAGTTTGTTCTTTTGAGGGAGAAAGGTAGCATGCTATATTGCAAGCATCTTCAAAACAGACTCAGATGTGTGGATGCAAGTCTCAGTTCTGCTGCTTGCTAGTTCTGAATCATTAAATAAGTAATCACCTCTTTCTGACCTACAATTCCTTTAACCTGAAAAATGGGAATATGACATTTTAAAAGGCTCCACCATCTAATTTAGTTCAAAAATTGTCTTCCCAACTTCCTCATGAAAATGCCAAGGCTTAGTGTGTTTCAAAGACATGCTCAAGGTCACATAGCTAGCAAATAATAGAATTGGAGTTAGAATCTAGGTCTGTTGGTCTTTAGTAGAGTGCTTTTCTTGGTATGACATTTCCATATTGTATAATTTAGTAAAGAACATTGTCCTATCAAAAAAGTTTTTTTTTTTTTTTTTTTCACCCTACCATTTTTTCTGAAATTTCTAATAGTAGCATTACATCTTGATCAGCTTTCTGGACACATATACTTACTAGGTTAAGAATTTGAGAGAGAATGAAAGTTGAGTTCTGGCTGAGCACACCCCCCTAGACAGCTGTATATGTGTAAGAACATAGTTCTCCTTTAAGAGGAGGCTCCTATAGAAGTGGAAGGCTTCCCCAACCCCAGTTTTCTTCAAGGTAATTACACACCGAGAAATGAACAAAATGAAAAATATTGCATATGTAATTGGCCACTTTTACCTGGACACGGTCTTCTGGACAGCTCTTATATTAAGATATTTGAATTAGATACTCAGAGCCCACATGCAATATAAGCAAAATTTACATACTCAACATGAATAAATAATCTTTCCACTAAAAGATTCTTGGAATTATCACCTAGGCCAGACCCTGTTGCTTCCATCTTTTAGACTTGCTTATTTTGTGGAGCCCTTAGAAGTAGAATCTTCTGGGCTGGGATTCAAAATCTTGCTAGCATTAAGAAAACACATCCCTATATAAAAAAATTAATAATCTTACCAGATAAATAGTTCACTTACTACAACCCCTTATCCTGAAAAATCATGCAAAATTTACAACTCTCCATTTGTAAAGATTTCAATAATATTGTTAGCAATTTTGCCCAGAGCAAATTCTTCTCCAAAGATCTCTTTTTAGTTCTTTATCTGGACATCTATCTCTTGGGGTCATCTACAGTGTCTGAAGCCAGGGAATAGGTGGGAATGGTTGAAGATGTTTAGTAATTTTCACAGAGAGTTTGGGGGAGCTGGTGGGACATCAAAAAGTTGTAAAACTTCATTTAGAGAAAAGTTGACAAGTGACTTTAGAATAAATAAATCTCTTAAAACATTAGGGTATAAAATATTAATGGGACCTGTGCTTGGCCCCAAAAGCATTTGAGGTTTGTATTGATGCCAAAATATTTGAAAAATAGTTAAGCAATATTTAACAACCTGGAAAAGCTGAGCTGTTTACCCAGTTCTGTGTGACTTGTGAAGTGCTTGGAAGAGCCTCTGGAAGAACAGCACATCTGCAGGGACTCGATTAAGGAAGGCCCCTTGGAGGTTCTTTTAAATGGGGTGGGAAGGAAAAGCTGAGTAAGAGTCTCATCAGGGAAATGAGAAAATTGCGGAAGTGTTTCCATATTGCATTGAGTTGCATTAGTCACTCTCCTGGAAAAGAATCCAGAGTTATCAGCAAAACACTGAAAGAAAGTGTCTAAAATATGAAGATTACTGTCTGCATTGCAATGACTACCACACAAAAAGGATCATCCATCTGATTTGATAAAGGAACAACAAGGTACAGTTTTGAGTTGCAGAAACAGTTATTAAGGTTAGGACATACAGACCCCCTTTCCCAAATTATTAATAGAATGATTTAGAAAGGCTAGGTCAAAGGAAGAGAGGTGAGCTTTGAAAACCTGTTGATTTCTTACCACTGGACTGAATTTTTACATACATTTTCTTATCTTAGTATTAACTATTATCAAACATTTTGTATCTGTTTTACAAATTGGAAATTGAAGATAATGGTTTTGAATAAATTGTATAAGGTCAAACAGCTGACAAATGGCAGTACCTTGATTTGAATTCAAGTCTACTTAATTCCAAAGCCCATGCTGGGAAAGAAAATCACATGAAGGATTCTCCTTTTTTTTGAAAATCTATACATCCCTCTAACTTTAGATCTTTCTATATGCAGCCTACTTAGTTCCAATGGAGTTGTAGACCAGTGTCTTTAATACCTTGTATAGATATCAGATTACATAAAGTAAGACTTGAAAATCTCTAATAGTTTTATAGTAGCAGACTTCCTACCTCTTTCCTCAACTGTAGATTTTTTTTTTTTTTTTTGACATAAAGAATAAAGAACCTCTGGGTTAGCATCCAGTGGTTTTTAACTCTAAAACTGGTCAAATTTTTTTCTAGTTTCATAAGTTTGAGAAGTTCACATAACATTTCCAGGCAGAATTTCATGAACTATAAAATGTAGTAACGCTTATCTGTCATTTACTTATACAATTGTCATGAAGATCAAATAAGAGTGCAAAGTAATTAACCAAGATGTGGATCTTCTAGACCCTGAATAGAGTGTGCAATGTGTAGTAATGTGGAATTACTAGATCCTGAATCGCTAAAGCAATCTTGAAGAAAATAGCAAAGCTGGAGGCATCCTACTACCTGACTACAAAATGTATTACAAAGTTTAATAATCAAAGCAGCATGGTACTGTATAAAAACGGATACATAGACCAATGGAACAGAATAGAGAGTGAGAAATAATTCTATGTGTTTACAATCAAGTGAGTTTTGACCAAGGTGCCAAGAACACATAGTGAGGAAAGGGCAGTCTCTTCAATAAATAGTGTTGGGGCGATTGCAGAAGAATGAAATTAGACCCTTCTCTCATATCATACACAAAAGTAAACTTGAAATGGATTCAGGACTTAAATGTAAAACCTGTAACTGTAAAAGTACTAGGAGAAAGCGTAAGGAAAAAGCTTTATGACATTGGTCTGGACATAACTATTTTTTAGATATCCTCCCAAAAGCATAGCCAACAAAGGCAAAAAGTAGATATATAGACTACATTAAGCTCAAAAGCTTCTGCACAGCCAAGGAAATAATCAACAGAGTGAAGAGACAACCCACGGAAAGGGAGAAGATATTTGCAAACTATACATCTGATAAAAGGTTAATATCCAAAATACATAAGAAACCCAAACAATCCAATGGCCAAAAAATTCCACAAATAACCTAATTAAAAAATGGGCACAGGATTTTGATCGATATTTCTCAAAAGAAGACATATAAATGATCAACAGATATATGAAAAAATACTTAACATCACTAATCACTGGGAAATGCAAATTAAAACCACAATGAGCTATTAGTTCACATCTGTTAGAACAGCTATTATCAAAAAGATGAAAGGTAAGTCCTAGTGAGGATGTGAAGAAAAGGGAACCCTTGTATACTGATAGTGAGAATGTAAATTAGTACAGCCATTATGGGAAGTAGTTTGGTAGTTCCTCAAAAAACTAAAAATAGAACTACTGTATGATTTGGCAATCCCACTTTAGGGTATATATATCCAAAAATTAAATCAACATATTGAAAAGATATCTGCACTCCCACATTCATTGCAGCATTATTTGTAATAGCCAAAATATGGAATCAATCTATGTGTCTATCAATAGATGAATGGGTAAAGACAATGTGGTATACAGTCACAAAAAGTTACTATTTAGTCTTACAACGAAGGGAATCCTGTCACTGGGGACAACAACATAGATGAAGCTGGCGGACATTACATTATCAGTCAGGTACAGAAATTGGCTAGGCACAGAAAGACAAATACCACAGCATCTCACTCATATGTGGAATCTAAAAAAGTTGAACTCATAGAAGTAAAGAGTAGAAGTAGAAAGGTGGTCACCAAAGGTTAGGAGTATAATAGGATTAGATAAATATTGGTCAAAGGATACAAAATTTCACTTAGATAGGAGGGATAAGCTTAAGAGATCTATTGTACAACATGGTGACTATAGTTAATCACAATGCATTGTATTCTTGAGAATTGCTAAGAGAATAAGTTTGAAGTGTTCTCACCAAAACAATGATAGGTATGTGAATTAATGCATATGTTAATTAACTTGTTCAGGTCATTTTACAATGTATGCATATTTCAGGACATTGTGCTGTACATGATAAATACATTTTTTTAAAATTTGTCCATTAAAAATAAGTAAATAAACAGTGAAGTTAGGCTACCCATTAATTCCATTTAAGTTCAGGTAAAATTAAATATTTTAGAGGAATTAGGTTTAACAAAAATAAAATTAGAAATACACCAATAAACATGGATATATTCAGTTGGGAATTTTTTTAAAAAGCAAAATATAGAATTACTTTTGTGACTCTTTTATAAAGGTACTCATTTTTATTAAATAGGGAAATTTATGTATCTAAAAACTGTTAAATTGAAAACAGGATAAGTGTTTTTGAAATTTTCATGACCTCATGGGAACATTATATCTCTATAGATTGAGAGTAGTATGGAAATTAATGGGGGACACTTTAGAGAGCCATAACCCCCTTGATATTGCATTCAAAATTTTGTGAATATGTGATTTCTGGGAAGAGGATCCACAGTGTTTGTCAGACTCTCAAGATGGGTCCATGGCTACAACAATATTTAGAAAGCCCTGAGGGTCAGCTTCTACAATCACATAGCCTTGGATATTGGGTTTATGGTTTGAAGGGACTGATAATTCCGTATACTTATCTATCAAGATCCAGCTGGGAAAGCAGAAACCACACTACATATTTTAACAAAGGAGTTTAATTGGTTATACCAGTTTTAAAGAACTATAAGAGAGACAAAAAGAAAATATCAAAAATATTTCCAAGACCAAAAAATAAAAAATGCTTAAAGAAGTGATTGCTTGTAGGCATGGGGAACCAAAGGAGAGAGTCAGTATCTCCAGACCTTGGAGCTTATAGGAGGGACTCTGTAGGGCTGGTGGTCAGATCTGTGAAAATAGAGGCATCACACACTCTCTGAAGAGGCTTGATAAGACTGCTTCTGGAAGTACTGAACACAGCTTGATGCTGGAGCAGACTACCGCTGAGGTGACTTTGACCACAGCACAAATAGGAGAAGCGTCCCTCTTCTCCTTATTCATTCTAATCTCTCTCCAGTGTTTCCTATTGGCAGAACCTATAAGAAAGCCAGATGACAAAGCAATTTGGGAAAGGTAGTTTGCACAGGCCCTACGGTATTTAAAGGTAGATTTTGATAAATAATTTTCCTGCTTTGCATTTTAATGTTGTCTATGTAGTGTAAATAGCAGGAATTCCTTTATATGTTTGGAAGGACCTACTCAACATGCTTGAACTGGTGTATCAGGGATCCTGTTATTTCAGAGAAAGTGGAATGCACATACATCAAAACGAACAGAAACCCACTAAAATAATATGTGAGTTTCCACATCTTCCTGACATTTTCTTAATAATCTATGTCAGTTTAAGTGCTACTGCTTAGGTGGTCTAATGGAACTTAGGGTTGGGGAGGGTATCATTCTGGCTGGCTTTGCAAAGAATGTGAGCACTGAGTTGAAGTACGTATTTCAGGTATTGATGTGGTCAAGATGAAGATGGAAGGGTAAAGTGTTCTGAGTAAGAAAAAGGAAAAAAGTAAAGAATCTGGAAATTCAAGCTGAGTCCAAAGAATAAGTAATTTTTTAACAACTCTCTACCAAAGACTGTAAGGGAAGCAGATGTACTAGTGATAAATATGACTAAAGATCCACACACCTGATCTGGAAAATGAAATCACTGCACTCAATCAGACCTGACACACCTTCTGAATTTTGTGTCTTTTTGGATAGATTTGACCTTCCATGCAGGCCATGGGAGTTCCTTCTTGGATAAATGTTAGCTCCCATTAAGGCCAGGAGAATTGAACAACTAGTTAGGAGTGGGCTTTTTTTTTTTTTAGACAGTCTCGCTCTTGTCATCCAGGCTGGAGTGTAGTAGTGCAATCTTGGCTTGGCTCACTGCAACCTCTGCCTCCTGGGTTCAAGCAATTCTCCTGCCTCAGCCTCCTGAGTAGCTGAGATTACAGGCACCTGCCACCATGCCTGACTAATTTTTTTTGTATTTTTAGTAGAAATGAAGTTTTACCATGTTGGCCAGGCTGGTCTCGAACTCCTGACCTCAGGTGATCCACCCGCCTCAGCCTCCCAAAATGCAGGAATTACAGGCATGAGCCACCACGGCTTGCCAGTGTTGACTATCGTAGGACACTACTCAGCAGGTAGATTCAGATGAGCAACAGCACCAAATGGAGCTCTCCATGGTTCTGATACTTATAGCCGCAATGAGTCTATTTGCTGATGGCCCCAACACTGCCATATTGATTTCTTAGTTTCCACCTTTAATCTCACTACTCTGAAAAGTTTACCATTATCCTTCTCTGGGTGCTTAGTCTTCATATTGAACTTTATTAATAATAAAAACAAAAATTATATTGTGCTTATACTTCTTAGAAGGATTTTAATGTCTATTAACATATTTAATCATCCCATTAAACCAGTAAAGTTGGAACTGATGAGTTCACTTTCCTTTATAGGTAAGGAAATTGAGGCTTCAAGGTTAAGTGACATGATCAAGGACATAATTTTAAATGACTCACTAGAGACTTGAACCCAAGCCTTCTAATTCTAAAGCATGGGATGTTTCCAATTTATGTGGTTAAGGGACTAAATTACTAAGATCTTACTTAGACTGGCTCAGTCATTATTATAAGTCTTTGTAATAGATATACATAAAAATACTCTGTGGTTCCAATATATCTGGGAAACATTAAATGCCATATCCCCATCTATGCAATTGATAAAGCATATTAAAATATTAAAGACTCTTAAAAGGCTTATAGAAGTAATCTCTAGCTTTTGGATTGACTCAGAATTTTCCCATTTTTTGATGATAGATGGATTATTTATCAGTATGTAGGAGTCATTTATATCAAATGTGGTACCCATATTTCATAAAACACTGGGGAAATATTAACTCATCCCATATTCTGACCCTTGACCTGGCAGAATCAAAACGTATCTTCTCTGGAGACTGTCACTCCACCACTGGGAGTTTTTAGGCAAGGCTTGTGAGTGTCTGGAAAAATTTTTCCGTGTTGGCTACAGGATGCCACACCAGACCTATCCTCTCACCAGGTTCAGTGAGGAAAATGGTTTTAATGTTCATAAAAATTACTTTTTAGAGTGATATCCAGGGATCATGAGCCAAGGTGATTCCATCTATCATAAGGTCTACATTTTCTTTTTATATCACAAGCTTCTAAATGCCCTGTGGTCATTCATTATTTATCAGACTTCAGTGCACTCAATGGTTCCCTCTGACAAAATGTCCATCTTGGAATCAAGTTTTTTTGTGGTACGGTGGTTACTAGAAGCTGCTCAGATTGACAAATGTGAATAGAAAATTAATCAGGCAACGCAGTTGGAGAGAAAACAGAAAAAGAGAGATGGGCATTGACAAGAAAACATGGGACACAGTTCAACTCATAAGAGTGGCAAAACTTTCATCTACTCCATTTTAAAAATCTCCTTTCTAAGTCACTTGGACTTTGACATTGTATCTCCAAAAGAAATGCAGCATTCTTTGAACAATTATTTTGTCCTGGGCATTGTGCTGGGGGAGTGACGGAGGCAGAGATGAGAAAGATTAATTTCTTGCCTTAAGTCTCTTGTGCTCTGGTAATGGAGAGATAGGCATGCACAACAGTGCCCATATGCTCTATAAAGCAAATAAACAGATATCAGCCACAGAAGAGGGACAATAAAGTCTTATGGGGTGGTGGCCTGGAAATGCCTGTAAGAAGAGGTGACATTCCTACTGCTATTTAAAGGTGAATGGGAAATCTCTGGTGCCACTGCCCCCAGCATTATCTTCTGCCACTCTACTTGCTTTTTAGCATTCTCTCATGCTCTCTCTTCCTGGCTTTCTCTCAGGCTCCTTCCTCAGGGCCTTTGCTTGTGCTGTTTCCATTGCTGTAAACCCCTGCCGCCTCCTCTTCATCTGGCTAACTCTACTCGCCTTTCCAGTCTCCGGTTAAAGGTTACTTCTCAGAGAGGCCTTTTCTGTTACTCTTTCCCCCAATATCTGTTACGTCTCCTACATTGTTCTTTATCATCACATTTTGATGACTAAATTTTTGGCTGGTATCATATGTTTTTTACATTTTTGTTTATCTCCTTTCCACAGGGTTTTGGAACCTTCATGAAATCAGTAACTGGGTTTGTTTTATTCAGTGTTTCTTTCAGTGTCTTGCTCTCAAGAGGGGCTCAGTAACCATTTGTTAAGTGAGTGAATGAAACCAAGTGGGGCATCTAAAACTGAATGAGGATCTTGAGCAAAGGCTCAATGACATCAACCTGAATAGTATGTGTGTTAGTGGCAGGTTCTAAGTTGTAAGGAGAATCCAGACCCTGTCTATCCTGGAAGGGGAGAAGCTCAATGTGGGTAAAGATAAAAGCATTGCTAGGTTACATACAAAAAAGATGAAACATTTATTGAGGCAAATAGAGGTAATAGATTCTTGGCTCTTGGCAGCATATTTGATTTTTGGATTCACCCTTTTGATACATGCAACTAATGTAAAATGCCATATCTAAGTTTTCATCTTATAGAGAGCCACCTTAATCTGGAGAGATGGTTATACATCTTATTAACAACCTTCCCCACCCCATACCTACTAGATGTGATTTTTCTTGAGTTTACCTTTCTGAGCTTCCCCGTGCCATGAGAATGATAAGACCTCAATGAACCTGGGATAAGGGACCAGAACAGACATGAGCCTGTTCTGAGTTAACATCTTAGGCCAAAGTGGACTAGAAACCTTCATGTTTCACATCAAGTCCAGCATAACTCACCAGGACTAGGAGACCATGTAGGATCTGGGAGCAAGTTCTTAGAAGGATAATCATAGCTCTAATCATATGTTAGGCACTGTGCTAAGCACTATATATGCATGTTATAATTAAATCCTGGCAATAATATCCTGTGAGATAGGTCCTATTATTATTTCTGTTTTATTGAAGAGAAAAGTTAGGCTTTGTGAGATGAGATTGGGTAAGTTAGGTTTATCAGTTTGTTTTCACACTGCTGATAAAGACATAGCCAAGACTGGGAAGAAAAAGAGGTTTAATGGACTTACGATTCGATATGGCTGGGAGGCCCCCTCAATCATGGCAGAAGGCAAGGAAGAGCAAGTCATATTTTATATGGATGGTGGCAGGCAAAGCGACAGAGAGCTTGTGTAGGGACACTCCTGCTTTTTAAAACCATCAGATCTCATGAGACTCATTCACTATCATGAGAACAGTGCAAAAAAGACCTGCCCCATAATTTAATCACCTCCAACTGGGTTCCTTCCATAACACACGGGAATCATGGTAGTTACAATTCAAGATGAGATTTGGGTGTGGATACAGCCAAACCACATTATTAGGCTTCCACAGACTGAGAGTAGTAAAACTGATACAGGGCAGATGAGTCCTAAAATCAGAGCTTAGCTTGGAAGGGTTCTTGACTTCACCTAGGAAAGAATTCAAGGGCTAGCCAGTGGTGTTAGACAGCAACATTTATTTACATGGCAGTGTACAGCAGCAGAAGTACTCCTCCTTGTGCATAGGCGGTGTGCCAAGTAGCAGCTCAGAGGCAGTTCTGCAGTCATATGTATACCCACTTTTAATTATATGCAAATTAAAGGGCAGATTATACTAACATCTCTAGAAAAAGGGTAACTTCTGGATCATTGGGTCATTGCCACAGAAAGGAGCAGTAACTTCTCAGTGCTGCCATGGCAATGGTAAACTGACGTGGCACACTGGTGGGCATGTCTTATGGAAAGTTAATTCCACCCTGTCCTTTTAGCTAGTCCTCAATTTGGTCCAGTATCTGAGCCCTGTCTCTGGAGTCCAGTCCCACCTCTTGAGTTGAGTCTTACTTTCTCCTTCCAAACCATTGAGCTTCATAGCATGAGTGTTTAGCCTACTACATATCTATCTATGGAACTGGCAGTCACATTAGACAGTCACTTGAAGATTCTGGGTTTGAGACCCCAGCCACATTTTCCTCTCTCTCTAGACCTGAGAAACAAGATCACCAGTTGGTTCACAGAGGGTGGGTGAGTTGAGAGGGGTACATTTTTAGGATTTGTTGTAGAGGATTTTGAGTGATAAGCTAAGAAATCTGCATTTTACTCTTGAGAAAATAGATCCATGGCACTGGTACAAAAACAGACACATAGACCAATGGAACAGGTTAGAGAACCCAGAAATAAAGCCACACATCTACAACCATCTGATCTTCAACAAACTTGACAATAACAAGCAATGGGGAAAGACTCCCTATTTAATAAAATTGCTAAGATAACTGGCTAGCTATATACAGAAGATTGAAACTGGACCCTT
Source organism: Cheracebus regulus (assembly GCA_963574635.1). Lineage (NCBI taxonomy): Eukaryota > Metazoa > Chordata > Mammalia > Primates > Pitheciidae > Cheracebus > Cheracebus regulus. The sequence goes on from CAUYQU010003737.1 coordinate 58,170, forward strand.
TCCTTTTACCATATACAAATTAATTCAAGATAAATTAAAGACTGAAATGTGAAACCTGACACTATAAAAACCCTAAAATAAAAATCTAGGAAATACAATTGTGGAACTAGGCCCTGGTAAAGATTTAATGACAATGACTCTAAAAACAATTACAACAAAAACAAAAATTGACAAGTGGGACCTAATTAAATGGAAGAGTTTCTATACAGCAAAAGAAACTATCAACAGAATAAACAGACAACCTACAGAATGGGAGAAAATATTTGCAAACTATGCATCTGACAAAAGTCTAATAGCTAGAATCTATGAAGAAAGTAAATCAACAAGCAAAAAACAAATAATATCCCTATTAAAAAAATGGACAAAGGACATGAACAGACACTTCTCAAAAGACATACATGTGGCCAACAGCATATTTAAAAATGCTCATTACTAATCATTAGAGAAATGCAAACCAAAACCACAATGAGATATTATCCAATACCAGTCAGAATGACTGTTATTTAAAATAACAGATGCTAGCGAGGTTGCAGAGATAAGGAAATGCTTGTAATCTGCTGGTAGGAATGTAAATTAGTTTGTGCACTATGGATAGTAGTCTGGAAATTTCTGAAAGAGCTTAGAACTACCATTTGACCCAGCAAGTCCATGAATAGATATATTTGCAAAGGAATATAAATCATTCTACCAGAAAGACACATACACACATGTGTTCATTGCAGTACTACTCGCAATAGTAAAGACATAAAGACATAGATGCCCATCAACAGTGGAGACTAGATAAAGAAAAGGTAATACGTATATACCATGGAATACTATGCAGCCACAAAAGGTAAAATTTTTCCCTCTGCAGCAGCATGAATGCAGCTGGAGTCTGTTATCCTAAGTGAATCAACAGGAACAGAAAACTGAATACTGCATGTTCTCACTTATAAGTGACAGCTAAACACTGAGTGCACATGGACACAAAGAAGGGAACAATAGACACCGATGCCTACTTAAGGGTGGAGAGCAGGAGGAGCGTGAGAATCAAAAAACTACATATCTGGTACTATGCTTACAATTGGGTGATGAAATAATTTGTACACCAAACCCCAGCCACATACAATTTACTCATGCAGTAAACCTGCACGTGTACCCCCTGAACCCAAAATAAAAATTGGAAGGAAACAAAAATAAGGAGAAAATGGCAATTATTTTAAAAAAGAAAAAGAAAGAAAGTGGAACCAGAGGGGTTGTTTGAATGGCATATAAGAGAACAAAGGGGCAGAGAGTGGCAATTGGGGGTTACCAGTTGCAGAAATCTGCAGTATTACACAGTTCAGGGAGCCTGAACCAAAGCTGTGGTGATGGAGATGGACTAGAGAGTCATTTTAAGGTAGAATTGATAGGACTTGGCAACTGACTGGTAGGGAAAGAGCTGCCTGTTGTCACTTAATGATGAAATACACATTCCTACATTCCCAGCCATAGACTTAATCTCAGCAAATACACTTTCAATGATTGGTCGGTATTTACTTAACATCCTCACTTTACCAAGGAATATGAATTGGCTTCATCTCTGAAGAAGCATGAGTTCCTGGGCTTCTCTGACTTATAAGATTGATCTTCAGATGCAGTTATTGATGTGAAAGAATAAAACTGCATACATATGATTCTATGTGTGCTGCTTCTGTCACACTAGTACTTATGAGGCCAGATTAATTTTATGTTTTGTCTTTACAACATAACATTATGACTTTATTAAGTTTTATGTTCTACCAACTTCTCCAAAATATTGTAGTGACAAGAAATAGAGAAAAGGTAAATTAAATGTAAAGACATATTTAAACAAATTTACATGAGTAGATAATAAATATGTCTTCTGAGTTGAGCTAATTTGCTAACACAATGCATAACAAATTATTTATGCTATATATCTATATATTTTTATCTATACATTTAAATGTAATTATTGATTTTGTTTTCATTATTGAACAAATGAATGAATTGACACACCTGCCGGGATAAGGAATTGAATTTGATCCTGAGTTTCCTTATAACTAAGGGGAAAAGAAAAATATAGAATATAATATTAAAATGTAAATATAAATTTATAGCCACATCATGTGACTAAAGATATATTTATCCCAATGGACAAGCTTTTGGCATAGCAAAGAATTCAGTGAGGAATTTGTTTTAATGAACGTTTGAATAAGAAATCTTAAAATAAATAATGTTAATTCTCCCTCTTGCTCCTTCCTCCAACACATTTGTTTGATTTGTGTGTATTTTTGTTTTTGTGTGCTTAAAATTTTGGGTGTAATCAAAGCAGGGATGTAGAATCATCAGGGTAGGAAGGGTCAGTAGGGCAGGAGAAACAGTGTAAACTGATGGTTAATACAATGGGCTTTAGCAGTGAGGAACTCACTTCTTTTCCTGTGAAATGGAGATGGTAATAATAACAATAAATAATAACTACTTCACATGGATACTGTGAGGATTAAGGGAGGTAATAATATAAATGTGCTTGGCATGGCAAGTTGAAGGGCTATCACTTCTTAAACACTGCCACAGAGCAAGCACTTAAGAAGTGACAGCTGGCTGGGCATGGTGGCTCACACCTGTAATCCCGGCACTTTGAGAGGCTGAGGAGGGCAGATCATGAGGTCATGAGTTCAAGACCAGCTTGACCAACATGATGAAACATCATCTCTACTAAAAATACAAATATTAGCCGGGTGTGCTGGCTCCCGCTACCTGTAATCCCAGCTACTCAGGAGGCTGAGGCAGGAGAATTGCTTGAACCTGGTAGGCGAGATTGCAGTGAGCTGAGGTCGCGACGCTGCCCTCCAGCCTGGGCAACAGAGTGAGACTCTGTCTCAAAAAAAAAAAAGAA